>JACXGJ010005786.1:0-37448 GCA_016801105.1 Esox niger | reverse complement strand
CAGTCCACAGTCTGTCGCTAATATTTCATTTTTACTTCCTTTCAGTTCACAGCAATAAAAAACACCCAGGGTTCATTCCAAATGGCACCCTCCCTGTTAATGCACTGCAATGGGCCCACCAGCCCTTACTGCGCTCAGGAGTCTAATGTGGAGTTGTGAGGTCATAGGAAATGTGTTCAGGGAAGGTTACTGAAGTAATTTAAGTCAAGGGAGAAGCTATAGGAGCGGAATGGGATCTTCGCTCCGTGGGCCATGCCTTGTCATGACACGGTGATGTGGGAATACAAGCCTGGCCTGAGTCAGAGAAGACCCTGGCCCAAGCACCGCAGTTACCCAGACGCAGAGCAATAACCGGGCATCCGCTGTCATCCTGTCTCACTTGGAGTTTCTCAAGGGACTGCCAAGCTGTGAATAAAGCTCACGTGGGATGTTGAAATGAGTGTCTCTGTGGACACCCCTAAAAGAAGCTCCAGTAATTACTGATGGATGATCTGCGGACATGTCCCTCTGCAGATCCCCACATGGTTAACTCTCACAACGGCTGGCACCAAAGAAGCCTCTATGAATTTATGCTCCCTGGTCTGGTCTGCCTGCTGTCGCAGACATTTTTCCTGCTGGTTAAGAACTAAGGCTTTTTTGGACACGTTTTCCATAATTTTTTTCTTCGAAGTGGAAACTTAGGTTAAAGAGATATTTCTCCACATTTCTGCTTGAAGCTTCAAAGGTTTTTCCTACCATCAAACATCTCCTGGGTTTGATGACATTACATATTATTGATATAGATTTTCCTAAACGCTCTGACGACATTTAAAAAAAGCAAAGACGTAGATGATTGATATCCATTTGAGAAAACCTCTGGTTAAAAAGAGTTCCCATATAATTCTAATAGTTTTGATGTATAAAATATTTTACCCCACTTTTCTATTATAATTTCTCCACAACCCGTTGTATCTAGGGCCTTTCTCATTGAAACTCCATACGTATTCAGGAGAGTTAATGCTTGGGACAAACATCCTCCCTGACGTTCAGTTATTTTCCACCCAGCTTGCTGTATCCAACCAGGAAGTCACATGTGTCAGACATGCATGAGGGCTCGCTCACTAGACCCGATAAACTCAGTTACCTTTACAAGCTCCCACACCAACTGAGTTGCAATAGCACATTAAGATAGGGAAATTCATGGCTTACCTGGCCCGGGCGATGCTGCCGAATTTACATAACCCTTGGGATTGATTTTCCAGCCACAGTCACGTCTCAAATGATGGTGGTATGAACTAGCGCCTTAGATTGGTTTGTTATCCTGGGAGGACCCATATATTCATCATTATACATGATACATTTTAAAAATGTCTTCCAGGATTTGGCTATAAATGCATTAGCAGTACAAACAAATCCTAGGTTTCAATCATGTTAAAATACTCTTGTAAATAATTAATAAACGTATTCCCTTTCTGCCAGGTGGAAGTCGGTGGCGATACAACATACTTGCCTCTTGACAACCTCATCTCACAGTCTGAGTACAATGTTGTCGTGATCCCAGTTTATGATGAAGGTGATGGAAACCCAATGCTTGGAGATGCTATTACAGGTACACAACCGTTAATGTAATTAATGATTGTGTCCGGGTGGTGACAGGTGAAAGTTTGCAGGTACTCAGTTTTTGTAATGATCTCTTGTGGAGTAAATACAATTTGGTGCCACAGTACAATTTCTATATGTCTTTAAACAACATGTAGGATGCATGAGAAAACGAGCGGCTTTAGATCCGCAGTTTTTTATTAAACATTTTGTATGGGGAGGGGAAACTGGCCCATAGATTTGCTCTGAGTTGTCAGTGAGGGCTAGAGCTCTTTGTTCCTATGAACTCTTTGTTCCTATGGACACTGAACTTATCAGAGTATCTGACCAGTTATGCAAGACTTTATTTCTAGTTTAGCCCAAGATTATATTCTGGATGAAGCCCAAACCTAAAGACGCAGTTGCTTGTGTGTGTATGTATTGAATTGAATATGAATCTATTAAGGCTGTTTTTGTCTGCAGTCACTCCATGGGGCCTTGTTCATCACTGATGATGTGAGGAAATGCTGTGAAGTCGTACACACATGCAAAACCTGTTTGTTGTCCGTTGGACTCATCGTTAAAATGCTCTGTAAATGGTTCATGACTGCTCTGACAAAATGGCCTTACCTCATCTGTCAGGACTCACACGTAATAATCACATCCCTCTCATGTCTCCGTCCACACGCACAGATGTTGTTCCTGCGCCGCAGAACCTGAAGTTCTCGGAAGTGACCCAAACATCGTTCAGGGCAACCTGGGAACATGGAGCTCCTGACGTGGCCCTCTATCGTATCGGCTGGACCAAGAAAGGAGAGAACAACTTCCAATATGTACGCTTTTCTCGTGACCATCCCATAGCGGCTTGTGAATGTACTGTCTACTGCAGAGGAGTGGGTAAAGTTTCATGAAATGTTGAGCTGGGAGTGTTTTTGATCTCTCTCTTTCGATCTCTCTCTCTCCCCCGCCATTACTCTTTCTCCCCAGGCTATCCTTGGTAACGATGAAACTACCCATATTCTGCCAAATCTGGACCCGGACACCCTGTACGACGTGACCGTCACAGCCATTTACCCAGATGAGTCAGAGAGCGAGGACCTGTTTGGCACGCAGCGCACGTGTAGGTGTTCTCTCGTCTTCTGCCACCCGCCTGTCATTTACATTTTGGTTTTACATTCAGGCCACAGGTTTTGTCCACAGGATATTAAAAATAACCTCTTGTTCTTTTAACGCTCCTGTTTTCCCAGTGTTAAAGATGGCTACACCCGGTATGTTACTTTGATTGGAGAAGGACCTTATCACACTGATGGCAAATGGTTGTGATTATACTAGCGATTGATAATGAAAGTGTTGTTGCTGGAAAGCACACTTTTAATTTTAGAAATAAAATTTGCATGTGCATTGCTGTCTGTTTTAGAGCTGCAAATGCAAAAGTGTGACTGCTGACGGGCAACGGCCTGCGTTGTGGCCGGCGTTCCTCCAGAGACACCCTCATTGTCCACCATTTGTCATAATATCATTCCTAATGTTGTTTTAAGTGTCATTTTTCATGTTGTAACATTGTCGTTTCTCATGTCATTCATTGCCATTTTTCACGTTTCGTGACGTTTTCATTCCATATGTCGTCAATGTCGCTCCGCGTCAACGTTCCCGTCGTCATTGGAAACGCATGCATGTTCACCAGCTGCTTCCTTGTGTCGTTTGCGTGCATTTAATCATCAAGCCGTGTGTAATCAATCACCAAGTCATGTGTTCTCATCAACAAATCGTGTGTTCATCCCATCATCTCACCCATCATCGTCTCATTGTCATTGCTTCATTCAGCTTCCTGAACCTTGTGATAATGTGAGAATGGTTGAGGGTGTCCCAGGTTGCCTGAAGCCATCTTAATGTATATCACCAGCAACCCGGTCCCATGTATTAATTATAATATGTTCCCAGCACCCACTGGACCGCCACAGAACCTGCAGGTGTTCAATGCGACCACGGTCACTCTGACCGTGAAGTGGGACCACGCACCAGGCCCTGTCCAAAACTACAAAATCTCCTTCCAGCCTGTCGCTGGGGGCAAAGCTCTTTCAGTAAGTCCAATACACAAAGACTGAAGCAATTTCTTGAATTAAGACAACTAGGCACAGATAAAGCCTAGTCTAGGACTGACAAAGCTCAATGGAGTTTTCTATTTAACTAGATTGTTTAGTCCTAGACTAGGCTGCTCCAGTATCTGATGTCCCTGAGATTGTTAAAACCCAATGATGAATCCAGGACCATCCATGCATTGGTAGGCTACTTCAGTATTAATAGGCTACGTCTCAAGGCCAGCAGATAAACGGACCGACATTTCTAACTGTGTAAATTTGTGTCCATAGTTTTATTGTAACAATCCCTTTCCTATTGGAATCCACAAGCGTTGTCTTCCCTAAAAGGGTAATAACACCAGGCCAATTTGTCTTCTTACACATCATTAGTCTGGCCATTATTTTGGATGATGACATTTTGTCCTCCCGTCCAGCGTATTTGTGCATTTAAAGGAGGTCTGTATCTGGCGGCCAAGCCAGCATTCCTGAATGATTACTTAATTGCTATCAGCGACGGAAAATGCTTAGAAAATACCTTTAGGAAACTTTCTTGGGTTGTAACCTTCGGTTGATGATGCGCTTACATGAAGAGAATTTGGTTAGTTATTGTCTCTGGGACGTTTTGACAGTGTACCACAAACCATGTGTGAGTTGTCTAAACTGTGATCTCATACAAAATGAGAACTGGTGAATAATGTGCTGTTGTAGCACGTCATTGGTATTATAGTATCTGTGTACTAGCAGAACAGAGACATCTGCTGTTGTCATGTTTTGGTCTGCAGACTTGCTGATTTCATGTTTAAGCCATATAAGCTAGGCATAACATTTTGAATTGTAAAATAGCGGGACCCTGAAGTTCCATCCTTTGATATGACGGCTCAGTGCTGTTGGAGTACAAACAGTGGATTTGTATCCAAGGTGATCTGCTAAATGGATGCAAGCACATATTTTGGAAATGGTGTCGTCTGCTCCATGGCCATAGCCATTCCCTGACCTTTTTGTGAATTTAGCACTTTTTTCATTCGTTCCTTCTAGCGGTGACTTTGCTGATAGCTACTTCATTAAGTGTAATGGCTATTGTTGAGCTGTTATGACTGCTTAAGCTGTTATGGCTAGAACCACTATTATTGGGCTGTGATGACTATTACTAAGATATGATGATTGTTACAAGGCAGCTGTTCCATTGTACAGGCTGAAATTGTATGAGTCATAACTCCCTTTAAACCTTGCGACATTATTGGAAAAGCTCACTTTCAGTTCTTACACCATTCATTTCTTCCACAGGAGGTTTTTAGGTCCACTTCATATAAAGTCTCGGGTATGCTTACAGCCCTAACCCTTTTTCATAATCATGCCACTATCTATAGGACGAGTTGAATTTCATTAATATTGGTTGAATATAATCAAACATATTTTTTTGTCAGGCACTGATGCAAATATGTTGTCCTTGTGTTTTGATGAGGTTTACAAAGTTGTCACATCTCCTAGCCGGAGTTAGCGCAAACAAAACACTGGCCTTATTTAAAGTTATTCTAAAATTCCCTATGGAGTAAATTAATGGTGAAATGTGAAAAGACCCAGTAACAAATTGTGCCGCTAGTCTAAATGGGGATTATGACCGGGGATTATTTCTGTCTGTAACAGCATCTGCTAAATGACTCATGTAAAAAATGACCTAATAAATAAAGTTAAAAAAGATTACTTAAGGAACCCTGCTTTAGTTTCTGCTATACTGAAATGAAGGCAAAAGTATTGGCTGATTATAGAGAAACTCAACTGTTGCTTTAATAGAGGTCCCTGGACTATGGGAGTAGTCATACTCCACAACTTAGTAAAAGTCCAAATTGAAAGAAGAATTTAGAGGTAACTTTGGCCACGTTTGACCGGCTTTTTCAGGACAGTTTAGAAGAACTCACCCGCCAAGGTAGCTAGCCTGTGAGCGTCAGAACGTTTTGTATGAGCCAAGGAGAATGCAGCCCAAATGGTGACCATTGAAAAATTTTAACTTGTCATCTTGACTTCTATCCCTGTGTAATAATAAATAAACGTCTCTTCTGATTTTCAAGAGAGACGTTCTTTACCTCTCCTTCCTGAGGTAAAGAAACACCACTGACTGACATGTTGTTGTACTGTACACAGACACAAGTGGGAGGGAGGAAAAACAGTGTTATCCTCCAGAAGCTAACACCTGACACTCCCTACTCCATCACCGTGGCTGCAGTCTACCCCAGTGGAGAAGCTAAAGATATCTCAGGGCAAGGAAAGACAAGTAAGTGGACAAGACGTAACAGGCCAACACTTTCCACCACATTTACCACCACATTTATATTTTAAAGTGCAGGTGTGTTACATTTCACCGCGTCTCTGCATCAGACAATCTCCACAAAATACTATTTTGTGTAAAAGATGAATAAACATAAACATGCTGAATGATGAACATATTTCGTCACAAATATCCACCGCAAATCTTTTGTACCATACTGTTTGTCTTCAGTTCTGTCCATGAACCGTAACATGATAATTAATCAACATATTAAAGGATCATATATTTGTCCCCAGAGCCTCTTGGTGGTGTGAGGAACCTGCAGGTGACCAACCCCACAATGACCACACTGAACGTGAAATGGGAGCCGGCCGATGGGAAAGTCAGGGAGTACAAAGTGATCTATGTGCCGGCGGCTGGTGGAGCAGAGAGCATGGTAGGCATGGTAGGACTATGGGAAGGACTATCGCCTGACTGTAGAAACATTTCCAAGAATACACATGCAAAAATGTTATTAGAAGAAGTGTATTTAATGTTTTGTCCGGAGTGGTGTGGTATGAAAAATCACAAAATATTCGCAAACAACTGTCTCCGGTCAAACAGGGTTATGTTCTGGTGGGCAGGGGTTAACGGTCGGGTTGTGTTTGTGTAAAGGAGACTGTGGCCGCGTCTGCCACCAGCACTGTTCTGAAAAGCCTCCAGCCAGACACCCTCTACACCGTGTCACTGGTGCCTGTCTACGAAGTGGGAGATGGCCAGAAACAGTCTGACAACGGAAGGACAAGTAAGAGTGTCTGACCACTATGAGTGAAGATCGTTAAAGATCTTCTAAAGATCTCTAATTCAGTGATCTTTTCAGGGTCTGACTAAATGCTTTCTTAAAAGCCGATTTATGGAGTAAATCCATAAATAACCACCAATGAAGAGGGTAACTCTTCATTTAGTCTGTATTTTAACCTCATACAGACTCCTTGCAATCCAAAGTTCAATCAGGATAAAGATTCAGGGACAGACTAATGGCTTCCTGAAAGCCATTAATATCATCAATAGAGAGGATGACTCTTTATTGCTGGATTTGAATTAAATTCAAACTCCCTAAAATCCGTTAGTATTGAAAACTGTAAAATCAATCAGAATAAAATGGTATGATTTAAGCATTGTTCAACATATCAAGGGCCCATCGGTGGAGTGAGAAACTTGCAGGTGACCGATCCGACAATGACCACTCTGAACGTGAGATGGGAGCCGGCCGATGGGGATGTGAAAGAGTACAAAGTGATCTATGTGCCTGAGGATGGCGGCGCTGATGAGGCAATGGTAGGATGAGGACAGCAGTGTGCTGTGATTGCTCGCCGTACGAAATGTGTATTGTTGGCATGTTGACCGTGGCCAGGGGTTAACGGTCGGGTTGTGTTTGTGTAAAGGAGACTGTGGCCGCGTCTGCCACCAGCACTGTTCTGAAAAGCCTCCAGCCAGACACCCTCTACACGGTTTCACTGGTGCCTGTCTACGAAGTGGGAGATGGCCAGAAACAGTCTGACAACGGAAGGACAAGTAAGAGTGTCTGACCACTATGTGTGAAGATCGTTAAAGATCTTCTAAAGATCTCTAATTCAGTGATCTTTTCAGGGTCTGACTAAAAGCCTTCTTAAAAGCTGATTTATGGAGTAAATCCATAAATTACCGCCAATGAAGAGGGTAACTCTTCATTTAGTCTGTATTTTAACCTCATACAGACTCTTTACAAAATTCAAAGTTCAGTATAAAGTACAGTACAGTGTTTCAGAAAATTACTATTGGGCTTCTTACAAGCTATCCGTAACATCATTACAGAGGACGACTCTTTCTGCTGGATTTTGGCTTTGTGCAAACTAAATAACACACAACAGTACTTCATTAAGTTGCATTACTAAAGAGTTGGTTGGTTGTGCCCAGACCCTCTTGGTGGAGTGAGGAACCTGCAGGTGACCAACCCCACCATTACCACACTGAATGTGAAATGGGAGGCGGCCGAGGGGTCGGTCAGGGAGTACAGGGTCACCTACGTGCCGGCTGCCGGTGGAGCTGAGAGCGTGGTAGGACTGTTAACTGAGAGTGTAGAAAATGTGGTCACTTTCTAGAGCCTGAGCACCACTGTATGGACCCATAATGCCTCAACACACCTCTTTGACAGGGTATAGTCGCTTGCCATATCTTGTGATTTATACCGTATAACGTTCAGCCTACCGTACCATGACTTTCAGCCAATTATCAACCAGGATACTAAGCACGTTATAATCCTGGATGCCGACTGGCTGAAAGGCACGGTATAGGAGGCCGTATACCACAGGTATGACAAAACATTGTTTAGTTCACAGTTCTAGTTGTGTTGGTATCCAATTTATAAAACCAATAAGGCGTCTTTGTGTTTATTTCCAATAAACCACGGCAATATACCAGGGTTGCATCCAGGCACTCCATAAGAACAGCCATCAGCCATGGTATATTGGCGATATACCACAACCCCCATGCCTTATTACATATATGAGGAATGGGCGGATTTAAATACCTCTATTGTGTGTGTGCAATGTAAAGGAGACGGTAAGCGGGACGAATACAGTCTTGAAGGGCCTTATTCCAGACACCATTTACACCGTTTCGGTGGTGCCTGTCTATGACCTGGGAGACGGCAAGAAGATGTCTGAGAACGGAAAGACAAGTAAGCTTGGATGACATTGGTTCAGTGATATTTATTTTGAGAGAGGATTGTCAATGCAGAGGATTTCTCTTCGGTGCTGGATTTTCACCTGGATGTCTCCTAGGACCCGTTGGCGGAGTGAAGAACCTGCAGGTGATCAACCCGACCATGACCACCCTGAACGTGCGCTGGGAACCGGCCGATGGGAAAGTCAAAGAGTACAAAGTGTTGTATGTGCCTGCCGCCGGTGGAGCTCCTGAAGCATCGGTAAGACTGGGGGGTCAGACGGCGTAGGATGCGCTGTGCGCCGTTACACCACTGGAATGTTGGTTACGCCCCTTGAACGTTGGTTACGCCACTTGAACGTTGGTTACGCCACTTGAACGTTGGTTACGCCACTTGAACATTGGTTGCGGGCGGAGGTTAAGATTTTGATTCAGTTTTTTTGTCGTTTAGGAGACTGTATCGGCCACCACCACCAGCACGGTTCTAAGGGGCCTTCAGCCAGACACCGTCTACACCGTCTCACTGGTGCCTGTCTTCGCGGAGACAGAGGGCAGGAGGCAGTCTGAGAATGGGAAGACAAGTAAGGACCAGGAAGACCTATAATGGCTAACATTGACTTGGTGGTGCGATGGTGTTGCTAGTGGTGGACAAAGTTGACAATGCTAGTGGTGGACAGAGTTGACATAATATTATGGACTGTGTGTGATGGCCGTTGATGCTGCTGGAGATGAGCGGTGAGTGTATAATGCACATGCATTTGACGCTCATGTCTGCTGGTTGCTTTTAACAGTCTTCAGAGCAAACTTTTCCTGCATTTGATTTGTTTCTTATGGAACCCAATTTCTGGCTGTAGTTGGATATAGTTCGTCTTTAGATGCTCTACAGATCAGCAACATATTAACCCTACCACTGGTCAACCCTGAAACCCTAACCTTGGTCCTAACCCTAACCGTGATACTTTCCATAACCCTAACCCTAGTCCTAACCCTGATCCTAACCCTAACTGTGATCCTTACCCAAACCCTAATCCTAACCCTGATCCTAACCCTGATCCTAACCCTGATCCTTACCCTAAGCCTTATTCTTAACCAAACTCTAAGTCTATAGCATGCAGTTGCTCATCAACAGATAATTGATAGTATTACCGTCTTTACAGCATCAACCGATAGACTATCCAACAAAAGCTGGTGTGGTCATTCTGCTGTTCCGTTTTTGCCTGGTGTTGACAGAGTTCATGCTTGGTCGAAGCCTACGGAGTGTGAACAGCAGCTCTGAGATAGAGACTGTAATGCAGTTGCCTTTATGGTTTGGCCCGAATCCGTGGAACAAGATCCTCTAGAACAATGTTTGGTTTAGTGTTCAATTGGCCCTGCTGCCTCTTGTGCACATCCAAGCTTTCACTCTAAATCAAACCTTTGGTCAAAGCTGTAGTATGTGCATTCCAGCAGAGACCCAAAGCGAGCTTGCTTGTTATAATTCAATTTAGAAGAATAGAAGAGAGCGGCTTTGTTTCTAACTGTGCATCTGTCATCAGGACCGTTGGGCGGGGTGAGAAACCTGAGGGTAACCGATCCCACCATGACATCTCTGAAGGTGGATTGGGATCCAGCGGACGGAGCCGTGCGCCAGTACAAGATCTTTTTCGTTCCTGAGGCTGGTGGAGCACCTGAGGAAATGGTTGGTGTCTTCCACTGTATGTGCTGAAAAACAGCACTGAGCAAATTCCGCTTTAAAACCAAAGGATTTCTCATAGGATCAGTGGTCTGATTCATGTCACCTTCCTTCCACCTGCTTGTGAACAGGAGCAAGTGCCTGGAGGAACCACCAGTATTGTTTTGAGAAACCTCATGCCCGACACGCCCTATACAATATCTGTGTTACCTATCTACCCGGCCAGAGAAGGAAAACGTCAGTCAGAAAACGGAAGAACATGTGAGTAGCAATTTTTAATGAAGCATGCAGTCTCAAAAGGTGATTTAGCTACATTGAAAACATGCATTTAAGAACATCATGGACTGTATATTCACTAGATTTTCCAGAATGATCCCAGAATAATAAATAGCGTTTTATTTTTCTTGTCAGTGCCTTTGGGTGGAGTGGCCGGTCTGCAGATCACCAACCCCACCCACACCACCCTCACCGCCACCTGGGACGCAGCTGACGGCAATGTGCAGGGCTACAAGATCATCTACACTCCCGTCGCAGGAGGCCCTGAGCTCATCGTGAGTCCCACTCCTGTACTCCCAGGAGGCATATTACTTACGTGTGTGAGGTCACACGTGCTGACAGTGTAGTGTCCCTGGGCCAGCCTATTGCAACAGTTTCCGGTGTCTAAGGAGGAAAGAACACTGACTCGTCGCACGGCATACTTTGTAGAGTGGGGATTATGTCAACTGGCTAGAGGAGTTAGCGCTAAGGCCTTGCCGTTAGCAGTTAGCCCGCGGCGTTGATCATGATTGGAGGCAGCAGCAGTGGAATGGTCATGCTGTTTTGCCCTTGTAGCCTAGCGTAGCTGAGAACAGCAGCTCTGTGATAACAACACTAATGCAATTGCCTTTATGGTTTGGCCCTGGGTCTGTGGAACATGATCCTCTTAAGTCATGTTTGGTTAACTGTTGAGTTGGCCTGTGTGCTTGTGGCGCCTGTCATAGCTTTCACTCTAAATCCTACCTCACGTATAAATAAACTCCACAGAGAAACTTGAACAGTAGTAGTTGTATAGTTAATGTACTTTTACTGACCATAGAACAACTGGGCTTGATCGTGCGGATCTGGTATTACATTCTGCGTCCTATCTAGCATGCTACTTATTATTTAGTGTACTGCTTTTTACCAGGGCAAAAGTAGGGCACTTGGTAGTTTCTTCCGTGCTGTGTTGTGGTATGTCTGTTGGAGATCTGCCGATGACTCCATCTCCCCCTCTGAAGGAGCAAGTCTCGGAGAGCACCACCACCACGGTTCTGAGGAGCCTCTCGCCGAACACCAGGTACAGAGTGACGGTCATACCGGTGTACGCGGAGGGCGATGGGCCGACCCAGACCAAGGACGGAACCACAAGTGAGTAATGGCAAGGTGTTACACATAACCCTGTCAGAGACCAGTGGTAATGAGAGGCAAGTGGTTCAGTGATAGATGAGAATATCTGTAGAAATACACTGCTATCTGTAGACATACACTGCTATCTGTAGACATACACTGCTATCTGTAGACATACACTGCCATCTGTAGACATACACTGCTATCTGTAGACATACACTGCTATCTGTAGACATACACTGCCATCTGTAGACATACACTGCTATCTGTAGACATACACTGATATCTGTAGACATATTTTAATTGTAATATTCGGCACTTTTCACATCTCTGTTTCTTCCTCCTGCCCAGAGCCCCTGGGCTTCGTGAAGAACCTACAAGTTTTCCAACCCACCACCAGCACCCTGAATGTGCGCTGGGACCCAGCCGAGGGGACTGTGCGCGAATACATCATCATCTACGTCCCGACGGCCGGCGGGGAGCAGGAAGTGGTGCGTCTCGGTCGCTTAACCAACACTCTTCCTAATATTCTCTAGAGTGGCCTATTCCAGAGCCCCACATTTGATTTAATGTAACACACCTCCAGTACTAAGGCCACTGACAATCTCTCATCTGTTTTTAACAGGACCAATTGTCTGGAACGACAACCAACACTGTTCTGAAGGAACTGACCCCAGACACAGAATACATGGTGACGCTGGTGCCTGTCTACGAAGAGATGGAGGGACTCTCTAGGTCCCAGAATGGAAAGACAAGTGAGTCCATCTGAACGGGGTGACATTATTCTTTCTGTTGCCTCCCGTTAAGTGAATGCCAACCAGTGCCTTCTTGCGGGCTGGTGTAACCTGGTCTCCTCTGCATCAGATCCTTTGGGAGGAGTGAGGAACTTGAAGGTCACCAATCCCACCATTAACAGCCTGTCAGTTCGTTGGGATCCAGCCGTTGGTGATGTGCGTAACTACAAGGTCTTCTACGTGGCCAAGCCAGATGGGACGGAACAAATGGTATGCCTGTCTCTTTCCTCTCCGGCGCCGACTTACGCCGCGTTGTAGTCAGGTTGTCACTGTGGTAAAATGCTAACGTTGATCTTAACCTGCCCCTACCAGGAGCAAGTGTCAGGGGGCACCACCAAGCTTGTCCTGCGCAACCTGCAGTCCGATACTCAGTACAACGTGTCTGTGGTCCCAGTATACACAGACGTGGAGGGGATCTTGCAGTCGGACCTCGGAAAAACAAGTCAGTGCACAATTTCACTGGTTGCTTTCACTCACGAACCCCATGCTGTAATACAAACATATGTCATTATAATAATAACAATTACAAGAAAGCTGTTTCATCCAATGAATCAGTGAATTGTGTAAAAACATCTATATTTTAGGACTGCATACTTCCATTTTGGCTTTTGATTGGACGGAGTAGCTTAGTCGATGGGTGTCGGCGCCGCTTCCCTGGCCTGATGTCGCTCTGTTGATCTGTGTGTTCCTCAGAGCCGCTGAGTGGAGTGAAGAACCTGCAGGTGACGGATCCCACCACCAACTCCCTGAGAGTACGTTGGGAGCCAGCCGAGGGGGACGTGCGCCAGTACATTGTCCTCTACGCCCCGCTCTCTGGAGGACCTGAGCTCACGGTATGTAGCCAACACTTCTTCTTGTACTTTGTGGTCTTTAATGGAGATTGAATTTCCATTCATGTTCACACTTTGTCGCAGACCACGGTTTCTGGGATGTCAACCAACACCATCCTAAGGAACCTTGTGCCAGACACTGAGTACAAGGTGACATTGGTGCCTATGTACGGGGATATTGAAGGAAAGAGAAACTCTAAAAACGGAAAAACAAGTAAGTTGTGACTGAACAAACTGGACAGTATGTACTTAAATGTAAAACATGTCAAATCTGAGAAACACGTATTTGAATATATGAAGTTCAACTCACAGCGAGTATTTTTTGCTGTATGCTTCAATGTTAGGCCCAATCTGACATTGCAATGGCTTGAGGACAGCTGGCTCCATTTGCTTTGAGTGACCTTGATGTCATTGTTTTCTGCCATGCCAGAGGCGTTGGGAGGTGTAAAGAACCTACAGGTCACTGATCCCACCACCAGCTCCCTGAAGGTGCGCTGGGACCCGGCGGAGGGCAATGTACGTCAGTACCGCCTCTTCTACGTCCCCGCCTCCGGGGGAGCCGAGGACATGGTAAGGCCACTGACCGTCCGCCCCTCTAGTCTTGACATTGACCAATCGCAGTGGGTTTGCTTGAAATCTGATGAGGCGGGGCAACCTTTGATGAGTCGATGCAAACGCCTCTCTGTGAACAGGAACAGGTGTCGGGTGGCACGACCAATACCATCCTGAGGAACCTTCTGTCAGACACGCCCTACACCATCACCGTGGTCCCTGTCTACCCAGAGGGAGAGGGCCAGCGTCAGGCAGACAACGGAAAGACGCGTAAGTCATCAATTAACCCTCCCCCCGAAAATAAAAACAGTCTGCATCCGCTAGATCAAACGATAGATCAAAGAGGGTAGCTTCCTATACGGAAATGTAATAGATGGCATGGTATGTAGGTAACTTATGTCTTATATGAGCATATATGTTGTAAACACATATTTGGTTTGATCAACACAGGTACATACAGCTCCGCAAAAAATGAAGAGACCACTGCACCTTTTACTTTCCTTTCCCATAAATGTTTAAAGGAAAGTTTGAGTGAGGAACAGAAGCGTTCAATTTGCAGTGGTCTCTTCATTTTATCCCTTCTGTTCCTCACACAAAATCATCCTTTTCTACTTTTTGGAAAGAAAAAAAAGGGTGCTGTGTTCTCTTAATATTTTCTGGATCTGTATATATATATGGTCATATATTAAATGTCCGTATGGATTACCTCAACACAAGGTAAATATGAATACCATACAAATAATAGCTGTTTTAGTAGCCCTGTGTGTTTTTTTCAACCTATTGTGTGCATGCATTTGTTTGAAATGGCTTGCCATGCTCAGTCAGCAGATATCCATCCCAAATAAGTTAACTGGAAAACTGTGATTCCAGTAGTGCATATGGGTATTATAGAGCATGTGGAGTATAATCATCCCAAAGGAAGTTCCAGAGACTCTGTTGGGCAAGGCTTATATGAAATCGTCTGTATGGGAGTAAAGCATTTACTCTGAGCTTGCTAAGTGCTTGTCAGTTTTGAGGCAGACACAGATTTATGGTAATTGTCTCATATCCGATGACAAGCCAAATGTAAAGATAGAATTTTTTACTGGCTAATCTTTCCACAGAAAAAACATCATGTTAACATTTGTTCCGTGTACAGTAGATTGAACCTGTGTGTTAGACAAATAATGTAGGTTATACTGTGAATGTTTTAACTTCTAAAAGGGTAGCTAGTGCTAAGTCCATCTACTGCTTATAACTTTACTTGGCTGAAAGTGCTGAAAGCCAGAGCAACATGAACATCTGTTTTAGTTTAAAAGGGAAGTTAAGAGGTTTTTGCATGAACTCAAAGTGTGCTGTTTCTCCTTAGATGCTTTCCACATAGACATTAGAAAATCACTTCGTTTTTCGAGACTTTGCTTTCCTCAGCGTTTCAGTCACCACCTTTTTTTCAGAGCTACATCGAGTTTCAAACTTTGCAATATGAAAACATTTAACATCTTGTTCTGACGTTTCTATTTATTTATTGCACTTAAAGCTCGACATGGCACTGTAGAGTGAAATAAACGCTTTTGTATTTGTTTGTCCCTCGTCTCTCTTGACTTTTCTCTTGACTTTTTCTGACCCCCTGTGACCTCCAGTTCCACGCACCCCTCCCAAGAACATCCAGGTGTACAACCCCACCCCCAACAGCCTGAATGTGCGCTGGGAGCCTGCCACCGGCCAGGTGCAGCAGTATCGCATCACCTATTCCTCACTGACTGGAGTCAGACCCTCTGAGACGGTAAGTTCACTGGGTCGCACCCTCTTCCCCTTGTAGTGACTAAATGCAATATCAAACATATCACACTATGTAGGGTATAGGGATGCATTTGGTGCGTGGTGCGTGCCCATAAGCTCTCTAGACCAATTATGAGATCCTGTAATTATGCTGGGACGAGGTCGACCCCGATGGTCGACCTTTACGCTTCCTGTTCGGACCAATTAGACAGAAAGCGAAAGTCCACTTAAACGACAGGAGTCGGGAATTAGCTTGCTAGGTTTCACGAGATGCATGGAAATCTGGAAGACGATGTTCGGAAGTCTGTCTAGAAGCCTGCAGAGATGACTGTCCCGTCTTGTTGTTCATTATATCAGGAACCCAGACTTTTGGGGCTTTGCATTTTTTTTGATTTTACAACTCCAAAGCACATGCTGTATCTTGGGTTATAAGACAAAGATGAATGAAAGTGCCTTTACCGACAGCTTTTACTGTATCATTAGGAGATCAGCAAATGTGTACATCCACATCTGAGAGACATTGATGAAAATTTGCTTAACATTTTGGATGGCATCATGTCTTGGTTGGGGGATAATGGGGCTTTTTATGATTGTAACGCTCTTTGATGCAGCTGTAGGTCTTAAAACCCTCATGGTAAAAAACTAATTATTCTATTCTCATCCAGCCCAGCTTCCCTCTTATCTATTCTCTATGACGATACATGTCTTTTTGAAGAAAACACTTAACGCTTATAGTGTGCCTTCAGAAAGTACACACATCCCTTCATTCTCTCCACATTTTGACATTATTGTTGCGTTATGGACTTAATTTATAATCAATGACATTTTTTGGGGGCCATCAGTCTACACATATTACCCCACAATGACGAAGGGAGAAGTCATTTGTGCTACAGGGCATTGTCGTGATGATCGATGAACATTGATGAATGTGCGTTCTGGATGAGGTTTTCTTTAATCGCTTCATTCATCCTTCCCTGAACCCTAAGTACTCTTCTAGTGAAAATGCTGCTGCAACTCATCCCCTTTGCATGATTCTCTCACCACCACGTTTCACCATAGGGATTGTATTAGCCAGGTGATAAGTGGTACCTTGTTTTTGCCAGATGTAGCCCTTGGCATTCAGACCTAATAGTAAGATTTGGTCTCATCAGACCGGATAAACGTTTTCCCATGGCTCTCAGAGTCTCGGCCCGCTTTTCATATGCCTTAATCAGATGTGGTTCTGTTTAGGTACTCTACCATAAAGGCCTGGTTGATGAAGCACTGCGGAAATGGTTGTCCTTCTGTCAGTTACTCCCATCTCCATGGATAAATAATTCAAAAGCTTTTGGAGTGGCCATTGAGTCATTGGTCACCTCTTTGAGCAAGCCACCATTTTGTCCAGTTACTTAGTCTTGGCGGATCCAAACTTTTTACATTTGTCAATGATGGAGCCAGGGAGCATTCAGTGCTATAGCAGTTCTTTTAATAACCTTTGCCATGTCTATACCATACCACAATTCAATTTTGGAGGTCTATAGAGATTTCCTTGGACTTCATAGCTTACTTTTGACTCTGACATGCACTATAAATCATGGCATATTTTATAGAGGGGGTGTGTGCCTTTTCTAAATCATGTCCAATCAATTTAAGTTCTTCAAATTCAGTCAATTATAACAAATGTATCAATACATATGTTTCTGCTCTGTCATTACATTCTGTATATTGATGGAAAAAAAAAATTCTTTAGCAATTATGAGTTCAGTCCATAACATGATAAAATGTGGAAAAAGTGAAGGGGTCTGAAGAGTGGTGTTCAGAGGAAGTTTACCGTGCAGGTTGACTGGAGGTAGACTCATTGAAATCGCAGCTGTGTTTAGGACAATGTGATGGTCAGAACCCAGATAAACCAACGCTGTAGCCAACAGTCTGTGTATTGGCTGTGGAGAACCTGAAACAGTGCTGAGGTAGACATTGGGCCCGTCCAACTGGTCTTGTGGTGTCGGTCAAACATTTACCGGCAATGGATGATACATAACACTAACTGTTTATCAATCATTGCCTAGCTGAATGAATGTAATTGTTTAGCCTTTGAATTTCCTTCAAGGCATTGCTAGTACTTTGTGTTAGCCTTTGGCACGAGGCTACATCTAAGTAGGCGTTATCAGGGATTAACAGTGAGCTCATTATGTACATTAGCAATGCCAGGGCATTATGTAATGCACGAAGAAGCTCATTTGAATAAGGGAAGCCATCAGGGTCGCATCCCAACTGACACTCTAACCCCGATCCAGTGCACTTCTTTTGTCGGGAGCCCGTAGGTCCGCGGGCCCTGGTCAAACGCCGTGCTCCCAATAGGGAGGCCGTTTGGGATGCAAGGCAGGCGTCATTGTGATGTATGTCTCATGACCTCCCTGAAGGTCCTGGTCCCGGGAAACATCAACACTGCCTTCCTGGATTCGCTCATTCCCGACACGCCGTATTCCGTCAGCGTTCAGGCAGTGTACGCCGACGGGGACGGACCACCGCTGACGGGAAACGACAAAACATGTGAGACTTAAATCCAATCAACCTGTCCCCGTTGTGTACATTGATATGAGTGACCGATTCCACCTGTGTACATAGATACTGCACACTCACAACCGTTTGCTCACACCACACACACACACACACACACACACGAACGCGCTTCAGGTGTTGGGTACATGTGTGTTCTTTCTGTGGCAGTGCCTCGTGCTGGACCAAGGAACATGCGTGTGTTTGATGCCACCACCAACACCCTGACGATCGGCTGGGACCATGCCGAAGGCCCCGTTCAGCAGTACAAGATCGCCTACGCCCCCACCACTGGAGACCCCATCACAGAGTTTGTGAGTTCATGTGTCGGGTCCCTATTTACACTAATCAGGCTCTGGTCAGAAGATGTTCCTTGTGTAGGCAAACTGAGCGCCTTTTGGGATTTTACAAGTGGACTTGAGGGTCTAGTGAGCTGGGGATTTTAACCGTCTATTTTTCGTATTTGTCAGAGGGTCAAATCAAACACATGCCTGCACGCTCACACCAAGCCACCATTCGACATGAAACTCCTGCCAGGCACTGTATGCCGACAAAGTCATAATTCGTTGACTGTTTGGTCCACGTCACCAGATAATTGGTTTATTAGTAAGATGAATCAGAGGCTCAGTTAGATCAACATTATCACTGGAAACATTATGTTACATTACATTGGATTATTAATTACTTTAAAAACCGAGCTGGGGCAGTTGAGGACAGCACAGCTGCAGTACATTATCCCCTCCCCTAGCTAAACATCTGCTGAGTGACAGAAAAAACACTTCTTAACAAGAGAAAAAAGTCCTTCAGCACCTACTTTGAAAAGACAGGTCACTAAAACCAATAGTTCTCTTTCAATTTGTCCTTTATTCTGCAGTGAGTGGTTGTTCACACAAGCTTTTCTTGCATCAGTGCGCATCTTCCAAGCTGTCAGGTTCCTATGTGTGTTTCTGAAACCTGTTGATTAAGTGAACTGAATCCTCTGTGTTGTTTTACACAGGCGGTTGTTCCTGGCAACAGAAACAATGCTCTTCTGCAGAACCTGCTTCCTGACACTCCCTACAACATCACTGTGGAGGCTGTCTACGCAGATGGACCGGGGGGAACGCTGAACGGGCCCGGACGCACGGGTAATGCAGTTAGGAAAAGTGGTCAGGAAGTGGTCAGTGCACAGACGGCACAGCGAAAAGGTCTAGCTAGCTGCACAGAATTTCCGAGCCTGGAGTTGAGAGCCAGGACAACCTCACAACAGTGGAAAGTACTTACAATGGCCATTCAATAGCCAACCAATTCCAACATGTCTCGGTTTGAAGAATTCAGAGGATTAGGGAGTTCACAGCAGAGGGAACTGGAAATGCTAAACAACTGGAGAACATTAGCCCCGAGTTACACAAACAATAGAAGCGTTCCTTCTTGGCACGGACAGAGGCACAGCTGTGCCAGCCAAGAAGTTTAACAGGCCCCGTGCCAATGGGGAGCTCACGCTGCCCTCCCTGTGCCTACCCACCCATCCACGGCTTGCTGAGTCGGTTCGGCTCCCTCAGCAAGATAATGGAACGAATATGTCCAATCCAAACACTGGTATTGCTCATAACAGTTCTTCCTGGTTGGAGCAGGCAGTGGGTCCTGTAGAATAAGTCCGCATGCAGTGCCTTATGGGTGTGGGGAGAGGGGGGGTGGGGGGGTCATGGGAATGGAGTTGCGCTCCCACTTGCTGTTGGGGTGGGGGGTAATTACTGTGACTGACAGCATGTTGACACGTGTTGGCTTTGCTTTGGTTACAGTGGGCCTGCTGGAGCCCAGGAACCTGCGCATCTCTGACGAGTGGTACACCCGGTTCCGTGTGGCATGGGACCCCTCGCCGTCCCCGGTGCTCGGATACAAGCTCGTCTACACGCCTGCGGGTGAGACAACATCACACTCTGGACCAGGCGCATGCAGCCAGGACCCCCCCCCTTGTGACACCCTGTCTCACGTGGCTTGTTTAGGGGGTTTCAGGCCCTATAGGTTACATATCCACAATACATACCAGTGCAAATCCAGAGGCGTGACTTCAGAACAGTGAATAATCAGTGACTGAATATGATATATCCATTTCAAATGAGAGCATGTTGGGTGTACTGCTGTCCCCGCCCCTCCTCGTGAGGGCAGTCTGGTTTGGTGTCAAAGCGTTGCCATTGGTCACATTGTGCTGTTTGTTCCGCCTGCAGAGGAAGATCAGACGAAGAGTTTGGATGTGTTTGTGGGCGACGTGACATCATACACACTCCAGAACCTTCTGCCCGGCACCACCTATGATGTCAAAGTGTTTGCACAGTACGGTCCCGGCTTGAGCGGAGCCCTAGAGGGAGAAGGAACGACACGTACGTATCTGGTCAGCACAGGTGTCGCCTTGGTGGAGAGTCAATGTCAGCCTGAAGGATGCATCCCAAATGGCACTCTATTACCTGTACCGTACACATCTTGGTACACCACAAGCTTTATCTGCCCCAGCTGGTATTAGTGCGCACTACCTGGAGAATATGGTGCCATTCGGGACTCACCTCCAGTCTTGAAGTCCGTCTGAGACTCATCATTGTGTTCCGCTCCGCAGTTTACCTGAACGTCACCAACATCGACACCTACAACGTCGGCTTTGACAAGTTCTGCATCCGCTGGAGTCCTCACAGGGCCGCCACGTCCTACCGGATCAAACTCAACCCGCTGGACTGTGAGTCTCAGTCTCTATGTTTTCATTTGTGTGTTTTCAGGTCTTTTTATGCTTTCTTGGACCAAGACAGTGGTGAAAGATAGAGAACAGAGTTTTTTGGGGGGAGGAGCTGTGGCCCAGATTTGAACCCGAATCGCCGCGTTAGCTCAGCACAGGAAGCAGCAGATCAGGTTGCTGGACCATCCTAGGAGACGGAAGTCTCGACCTGGAAACCCTGATACTGATTTCTTGATTCAGCCAGACATTTATTGCAGATTGCACATCTCGAATGCAGGAAGTACAATTTTTATACTGGAAGATTTGCTTCTTCATGATAGCCTTTTCTATTCTACCTCTTACTTCTGAAGACAATCGGGAGATTTTGAGAAGGGACGTCAACACACAGCATGGTTGGTGTCAGTCATTAGATAGAGATTGGACTCTGGTCCTTGAGGGCAAAAACACTGTTTGCCATCCCTGTCTTCTAATCAGGGACTAAATTACACCTGGGACACGAGGTGAGTGTGATCAACTAGCTAGTCCAAAAACCAATAATGTTTGGGCAGTCCTGTGCTACAGTTGAGGAGCCCTTCTATAGCTCCCAGATTGATGAGAGCCACACCCTCTGTGTTGGAACGGTACCAATCTGAGACTGGGTCTAGACATTCACACGATATTCATCCTCAGCCCTCCCTTGAGTTTATTCCTCGAAGGAGAATGCATGCTGTGGCGTGTTCTGAGAACATCCGACCACCAAGATTTAATTGGATTACACCCTTTTAATTACTTTCAGCTTTTGAATCCATCTGTGCCATATACACATGTAGATCCTGGATGTAAACTGTTTTAAAAACAGGAAGCACCAATGCAATGATTTAAATAATGACATGGTAGTCATTACCCATGACATATTCACAAAGTGAAGTAGGCTCTGCTTGTGTGAGAACGCCAGCTGCTGTAGAAAAGCACTCACGGGAGGTAAACAGTCCCCAAAACTTTGAGAAGCTTGCAGCCTTTCAGCCATGAATCAGACATCAGGCTTCCATGACAATTAACAGGACATCAGTTGTTTGTTACTTGTGAGGCTTAAACTATAGCCACTTGCATATGCATCCTGTCATTATTTAGCTATTATACAAGTAAATGCCCCTCATGTTAACTTTTTCAGCATTGTACTTAGTATTTTGGAATACATAGATTGTGAATATTGTTGCATATCTTTGGGAACAAACAATGGTAATAATTTAACAAATATTTTGAGGTGACAGTTATACATCATCTTTGTGGTGGAACCACATGAAGAGCTGGCTGGGTAGAGCGTAATTTTATGATCATTTATTAAACTATGCCCAAATTAGTTCTTATTTTAAAACATGGTTATTTGATCAATATAAAAATAAAATATATAAAAGGGTGATATTGTGATATTAATCATTTAAAAGATAAAATTAATGTGATATTTGACATTCAACATCTTTTTTGGAATCCCACCAAAATCTCTGGATTCCATTGGCTTTCTGTTTTCAAGTACACAATGCTATAATAGAGTCAATATTGACATATTTTCCATTTTATTTTTAATAGCAGAATTTTGTATTTATTTCAGCAGCTGTTACAGCTATCAAAAATGCATCTTTGACCTCTCATCAATTTTTGACAACTGTTGCTGTTGTTACTGAAATGGAATGCAAACAGTTGTGGAAGAACGGAGGTCATGACACCAATTTCGGACCAATAGTTTATATTTCATTTTTATATTTTTCCCAAAATATTTTGTTTTGCCATCATTTAGCATTTCAGGACGTAGAATAAAGTCAACCCTGGCCAAGTTAATTGTGGGGATAATTCCGCTTGTCTTCATCACGGATCATGTAGGAAATGTTCAAATGCCCTAGCTGAATGATAATAAATGGACTTTAAATTGCCTTTTTTTCTTATCATACAAAATATAATTATATATAAGTGGTAACATTATGGTGTGCAGTATGGGATGTAGTACACAAACTTGATGACACCAATAATGGGGTCCCGTGTGGGCTCATGTGCATACATTTTACAACCACTGGCTGATATGACACGCAGTTTCCACAGTGCATTTTTAACTTGTGTTTGCTTACCCAGTCAGACCGTGAGCTTTATGAGGTGTACATGTTTCTGGCAGAAGCTTCTCACATGCAAAATATGTCTTTCATGGTTTGTCAGCGTCTCATTTCTTGTCTGTCATTATTTTCTGCACAGCCTCCAGTAAAGGGCAGCAGGAGATTACCATTACTGCAGCCCAGAGTCAGTACTGCTTCAGTGGCCTGTCCCCTGATGCTCTTTACAGCGCCACCGTGTTTGTACAGACCCCCAATTTGGAGGGCCCTGGAGTCAGCGCAAAGGAAAAAACCTGTGAGTGTCTCTAGTCTTCAGAATTTCTCCAAGCGGCGCCAATGTGCCTTCTGTCTGTTGTTGCCGTTTTTTTTATCCGACTTTACCAAAATGTTGTTCTCTCTTTCTCTAGTGATCAAGCCTACTGAGGCGCCGACTCTACCTCCCACTCCTCCACCGCCTCCAACCATCCCCCCCGCGTGGGCAGGTGAGCAGGCTGCAACCATAAAGCGTGCCACATCCATAACAGTGCTGCACCAAAACTTGCACATCCGTAACACTGCAACACCAAACCATACCACATCCATAACACTGCAACACCGAACTGTACCACATACACAAATACTATGGAACGTTTTAGCATTTCAAACCAGCTGTCAGCTTAAAAGGCATCCGTAAGTTAAGGTTAGTTCGACTTGTTGTGATATCAGTAATGAACATTCTGGTTCAGAAAACAATAAAAGTAGACTGAATCGTTTATTGATGAAGACCGCAAGTCATTTACAAAAAGAAAACAGCAGTTGAAATCCACTGCTCCAGATCAGTGTTAGTGTTAGTGCTGGTATTTAAGTAGTGGCCGCCACATGTTCCATACTGAGGCTCCAGGGTTTCGTCATTCTGAACACACATTTACTAATTACTAACCTAGGTGTTGAGAAAGGTGGAGAGACTTCCACCAAGTCCAATGAAGCTGATTGGTTGAAAAGATCCTGTGGAAAATCTTGTTCACTCGAGTGATAGATTTCGGGTGAAAGAAAATGGTGATCTACCACATCAGGCAGACAATATCTTGTCTTTTTCCTACAACTTATTTTGTACTAATAAAGAAAGCTTTTTAAGAAGCAGTTCATATCCCGCCTTATGGTGACCAAATGTTTGTTGTTTTGTTTGTTTATTCAGGAAAATGTGATCAATTAAACCAGTAATTGGTATCGCTTAATTACGTCGCTTTTGTCATCGGTGGTTTTGTTTGTGAGATTCCGACTACATTTTGATGCCATTCTCTCTTATGGGTCCTGTTCCAGCCCAGAGAATGAGGCTTGCCATGGAATCTATTTAGTGGAGTTCACTGAGTTGTTTTCCTGTTGCCTTAGTGTGCAAAGGTGCCAAGGCAGATGTGGTGTTTCTTATTGACGGCTCGTGGAGTATTGGAGAGGAGAGCTTCAAGAAAGTAGTGCAGTTTGTATTCAACATGATTGGAGCCTTCGATGTCATCGGATCCACAGGAATGCAGGTAATTAATAGTAAAAGCTACAATAATTGTATTGTTCGTTAAGCTGGCGAAAGCCATTCCTCTTAGCAGTACAACCTAGAACTCCAAGGTACAGTTTGAAGTTGTATCGTAGCTTGGGTAGGTAAAACAGGGTGCTGCAATGCCGGTGTTGTGGATCTGCTGATGGGTGAATAAAATTATGTGCTACTGTCATCACTCTGTCATAAGGGCATTCGCCAAATGTAGTGCTAATGTATGTTTACTTTGGAAATAGGTGTCATTTGTGCAGTACAGCGACGAAGCAAAAACAGAGTTCAGGCTTAACACCTACTCAGACAAAGGAACCGCCCTGGCTGCTCTACAACTCATTCCGTACAGAGGAGGAAACACAAAGACAGGTGAACATCCTCCTAAACGCCACCTCTGACCGCTATTCTTAGAAAAATCTGACAATGGTAAGAATGAAATGGTCCATGAGCCTCATCCCGGGTTTGTTTCTGCTCTTAGTCATGATCATGTGCAATCATGAGCAATTCATGAGCAATTCATGAGCATTTAAATGCATGTGGCATTCAAGCGAGCCTCTCCTGAAAAGCAGGCCAAACACACGTATCCATCAAAGGCCTGTTGAAGTTTACCACATCATGCTAATTTGATTTCCAACAACCTTTCTTCGTTCTCTGTCAGGTGTTGCTCTGAAGCACGTCAAAGAGAAGGTCTTCATCACCGAAAATGGAATGAGGAGGAACGTCCCGAAGGTGGTGGTGGCGGTCACCGACGGCCGCTCTCAGGACGAGGTTAAGAAAAGCGCTGCTGCATTGCAGCATTCTGGTACGGTTCTCCGGGTTCCTCAACAGATATCCTCTGAATCCTACTGGTCTCCACTCAGGTGTCAGCAGGCTGTAGCTTGTTATGATCAATGGTTCATTAGCTGAATGCATGTGTTTGTCCTTCTACCAGGCTACAGTGTGTTTGTGGTTGGCGTCGCCGATGTGGATTTCACTGAGCTGCAGAACATCGGCAGCAAGCCGAGCGACAGACACATCTTCGTTGTGGACGACTTCGATGCCTTTGCCACTATCCATGACAACCTTGTCACCTTCATTTGCGAAACAGCCACATCTTGTACGTTCTGTTAGTCTTTGTCATTCTGGATATCATAACATCTAGCAGTAAACTATGTGTAAACAAAATTGAATCAGTTCGAAACAAAGGGAATTTTGGCTGATATTTGTTTCTTCATAGCTTGTCCCCTGATATACCTGAATGGATTCACATCACCCGGTACGTTTTATTCATGTTATTATTATTTTATTAATGATTATTTTATTAATGTTTTTAATAATCGTTGTAGTTTTAAAATAGTGTATTTAAGACCATAATGCAACAAAATTGAGAATTCCATTAAATTAAATAATATACTTTAGAAACCAGTGACATTTTGTACATGCTAAATTTAGAATAAATTGCTGAAACAGCCTGCATAGTTGAACTTTTCAGAACTGAACATGACTTAATGACTTTATTACCTTGCACTCTAGGCTTTAGGATGCTGGAGGCATTCAACCTGACAGAGAAGACTTATAGCTATATCAAGGGAGTGTCTATGGAACCTGGCTCCTTCAATAGCCACACCGCCTACCGGCTCCATAAAAACGCCTTCCTCACCCAGCCGACCACGTGAGTCTGACATATTATAGTTTTTTAAATTAAAATAATTTCTATATCTTTGCCCAAAATGTACACATTTTAAATGTACGTTAAAGTGTGGATTCACAGAATCAGAGGAGAATAATCAAGGCTTCCATAACCCTGCAACTATGGTTTCTGGATAACCTGTGCATTTTGTGAAAGTTAGCAAAATATTGCAAACCTGCCATTGCATTTGACTTGAAATGTTGAATTCTTCATCTTGCGGTTTAATGTATTGTTTTGGGGAGTTAATGAATCTCAGCAATAACTGAGTTGCAGCACAAAGCCTGGCTTCGTCGACTTGTACGCCTATGATTAATAACATGTCATTAAACTGTCCTCAGGGGACATTGCTGGAACACTTTAGCTCAAAACCATTCTTAGCGCAGCAGGATTTGTTTATGTGTGCCTAATCATTCCATATGGCGTTACTGACTGTGGTTTGTAGCTTGGTCAACCTTTGAAGGAAATCAGCACCTCCACCAAGGTTTGGTATGCAGAGTAACAGAACCATTATTGTTTTGGGTTACGGAATATTCCGTAAAACCAGGGAATTTTTCAACCCTAATGCTGTTTGTTCATGTTATAAACTTGTCTATTGCTGAAATCGATCTGTCTGAGTAGAATGAGGTCAATGTCAGTGCAGGTAAAGGGGGGGGGGGACCTTTTTGTGGGCCTACTCATGTGCAGTAAAAAAAACTATCTCCGTTTGGCACTTGGCAGCAGCCCGGGCTGCTAACATGACCCGTCTTGCCCAGTTGTGTTTAAACAGACTGTTAGACCCTGTCTCTTTCTGAGGTCAGTAGATTTACGATGTCCTAGAAAGGTGCTTGTGATTGACTTCCACGTTGCAATAGGGACTGCCTTAAAGAGATTTCCTCGTTCAGTCTGAAGCTCTGGCATGTCAATTGGTTCACACAGCCCACATGAATCCGATACGTCCAACTCTACAATCCATCTCCCCACGTCCCTTCATGTCCAAGTGTTTTATCAGATGCACCGTAGATCTGTCAACTTAACTGTCTGGATGTTCTACCTACCCATTTGACTCTACAGATCACAAGTCATGTCGCAGGGCTAAGTCAATTCACATGTACTGTGAAATTAATGGTGAACTAATGAATGTGCATTGTCAGGGCCGGCTCCAGGCATAAGCAACATAAGTGGTCGTTTGGACTCCCGACCGGTATCAATCCACTAGGGAGCCCCAACTGATATGGGAGATGGGGCCCCAGATGAAATGTTGCTTAGGGCCCCCAAAAGGCTCGAGCCGGCACTGTGTATTATTACATTGTTTCATTTTGATGGTTGGTCTAATCTTTTGGGGTGTGTGTGGGTGGGGTTTGAACAGAGAGATCCACCCGGTTGGACTGCCCCCCTCATACACCATCATCATGACGTTCCGCCTCCTCCCTGACACACCCAGTAGTGCCTTCGACATCTGGCAGGTGTCAACAAAGGACCACAAGCCTGAAGTCGGGGTCACCGTTGATCGTAAGGCTCTCTAGTTTTCTCTTTGACTGTGTTGGCGATGGGGTGGCGTTTTGGGTTGTGTAAAGGAGTGAAGGAAAGGGGGTTGAATTCAGGTTACGAGAGTATTCTGTACACCCCTCACAGCCTGCTCTCTATTTCCTACACAAGGTCTCTCCAACACAGTTCTAGGTTAGTTACAGCTGTAATCCAAGCCAAAACCTAATACAGGGAAGCTCTCAAAAACATGGTCATAGAGTCCAGACCTAAACACAGAAAGAAGTTCATAGAGCCCAGCCTTAAACAATGCAGTAAGGAGGAAGCAGTATTCTGAGTTAGCAGGAAGTAGTGTTCTGTGCGAAGATATGTGGCCCCTGTATGTTTCAGCCGTTCTGACTGAAATCCTGTCACGAGAGCCATGAATAGATCGTAACCGTCTCCAGAGCTCAGGGACCGTCTCCAGAGCTCAGGGATGCTTTGGTGTCCGTCAGTCCAGACTCTGCTTCCACCAGCTCCAGCATCCTGTGTCAGCTGGCCTTCAGAATTCCCCAACAGTGTTGTTTTGTGATGCAGCTTTCAACCAGCATCTCTTCTTGTGCTTTATGATAAACAGCCCACTTGTGATGCTGGTATTTGAGCGCTGTTTCTTGTTTAGGAGCTTTGCATGACACTAAGTGCTAATCCGACTTTGGAGAGCCATCTGTAACCTACACTGTTTCTCTCTGTACTTGTTTTTCTCCTGCAGCTTCTAGCCAAACAATATCGTTTTATAACAAGGACACGAGAGGGGAGACCCAGAGGGTCACGTTCGACACTGATCAAGTGAAGAGAATATTCCATGGAAGCTTCCACAAGGTAAACTGTCTGTGCGACTCTCAGGTGTGGAGGAACATACTGTGCTTAGTGAAGTTAATGACTGGATATATGACATTCTGGGCTGGCAAGTGGACTGGAGGTGCAGCGCATCAATTACAGCTGGCTTCTTTGTTCTCGCTGTCAGCCTGCTTGTCCTGAGGGGAAAAGATACCTGGCATTCCAGATATGTTATATATTACAGGAGGTGTAACTCCGATAAAGCAGAGGACATGTGTTCTGCAGAAGGACATCTGCTCACTCAAACAGATGGTCTTCGGCAATAAATTGTAAAGCCCAAATGTTAGATGACACATAGATTCGTTATAGATGGTAATCAATGGGGATCCAAATAAACAAAAAAGATGAAAGCCTCTCAAAGCAATCGAGTGACCATTGATCTTCTACAAGTTTATTTGCATTTTAAACATCTGACTGGTTCGTGGAATGGTCATGTTCGGTCCATCTTCAACTCCTCTCAGGTTGGCCTTCCAATCCTATCAGACTAAGTGGGCCTCAAAATCCATCTGCACTGACATACAGTATTTGAAGACATGGATTAGCATTTAGTGTGATGCCTTTGTCATAGCCTAAAGGAAGGAGACCCATCAAGATTGACCATGTACTGTGACCATGTCTGTATTTGGAGCTTTTTGGAAGCACTATTCACTAGTTCTCAGTTGTTTCCTAACAACCAGAAACTGTTACATACTAAGGTCAGAAAAGTCTGCTTGTAGAGACTGCAGACAATGCAATTTAACAAGACATACCGCAGGAGAGGGCGGTGTGGAGAACCCTATCACAAACCTGCACTAGAATCTATAAGTCCTTTTAGGGAGACCATTAAAATGCAGTGCTAGTCCATGCTGGCGCGTAAGTCTGGAAAATATTGGGTCACTGCTATAGCTATTAAACAATTACATCAGAGAGGTAGTGGAATGACAGGCTGGGGGAGATGTTTTTTGCCTGCCTCTCTCTCGCTGTTTCTCTCACTGTGTATCTCTTTAGTCTCTCTGTCGTTTTATTCTCTCACTTTCTCTCTCCCTTTTGGCCCTGCTGCCGTTTCTCTGTAAGTTGGATGCCGGCCTAGCATGGCCTGTGTTGCCTCTGGTAGCCGACCACCGGGGGATTCTTGCCGATGCTGTAGGGGAGGGGCTTCCGTTCCGCGGTTCACCTCCCAGCATGCTTATTTGTGTTCTCTTTTTGTTTCGTGAGTGAGAGCCTATGGCTAACATACTAATACTGGCCACCACTTGGCTCCCGGGACATGTCACCCTGTGATGGGTCTTCAACCGCACTTGTCACAAAAAGTCTCTGAGTCAGTCAGACAGACGGGCAGGCAGACAGGCTAGCAGCCAGACAGTCAGAAAGACAGCCAGCAAGACTAACAGGCATACAGAGACAAACAGGCATACAGACAGACAGTCAGATAGATGGTTATGAGCAGGCATTTGGTGATGTAAGCCCTTTTTACGTTTCTCCCTGCCAGAACAGACGTCCAAACGATTTCCTTTGAAGTGACACAATGCGTTTATTTTGAAGAAATAGCTGACTGTCACTTAGAGAGCTGGTGACACACAAAACACCCCTCTCCATTGTTGCTGGCAGCAAATGCAGCACAAACAAACATGATTTAGACAGACTAGCTTGAACCCAGGCCCTCACTCCTCTATGTGATTGATGTCCTGGTTTTGTTTTCTTAGCCATCTCTGTCAGATTTATGGAAGTGTCGTCTGGTGAGAAGGGCCATGGGCTTTTGGGTTGCACGGCTTTACCATAAGTCTTATTTACCTCGACCTAAGCGGTGAGAAAACAGCTAACTCAGCGTCTGAAAGGTCTTAGCTACTGGCAGAACACAAAATTCCCTAAAACGTGTTTAGCAGACGTGCTGCACTCAATTGAGAAATCCTCTATGGTCTCTGATGGAAATCTGAGCCCCCTGTGGGTGTATTGGTTGCTAAAGCTGTGTACGCCAAGTTGAAATGGCCTTTTCCAACAATAGTTTCACGCTTCATTCAGTAACCTTCTCTTTTAAGTGAGATTAGTCCACGTTTACCGATGGCCTAGCAGACCCACATGAATCGAACTCCAGAAGTTCTTAATCCATTGTTTATAGTTATTAGGAAACATGCAGATATCCATATGTCCGTACAGTTGAAACATTTGTGTTGAAACATGCTGGCAGCATTGACTGCTTTTTATCATTCAACATTAACATTAACATTAATTAATTAACATTAATGTTTTAAAAAAACAATGACATACTTATTGTTGGCACACCAGTCATTCCAAAAAAGGAATTTGGATTTCAGGGAGGCATTTAACAAGTAGTGAAAGGAAAACAACTCTATATGGTGTGTTGCAAGCTGTTAAATGCCAGAGGAACATGTTACGCAGAAGTACATGGGAATATTGTTGGTTTGTCTCTTCACATTTAGAAGCTGTGCGGCCTATTTGGACATTGCATAGGAAGCAATGAAATACAATGTGTGACTTGCTACCAAATTATCCAATAACGTTCTTAAAGGGCTGTGAAGAGGTTCTCCGATGATGTTATTTCTTCATACGCAGTAAATAATTCAAGTTGCTTCGTGGCAATATTTACCTTATGTTATCCTATTGTTGTCCAAAATAGTCTCACAGTTTCCATAAATTGCTGCGCTCCTTTGTCAGTCTGTTTGCTCTTCTAGAAGAATCTTGACATATTAGTTTCCTCCGCTAGTGGTCGGCTAAACATAGCCGTGCATTTCCAAAGACCTTGTCCACAATTAATAAACCCGTGTTCTACTGCCAAAACATTCAGGGCCAACTCAGTCGCTTGGTACTGTGACATTCTGCCTTCTAAGTAAGAATGTGATTACCAGGCAACACTTTAACCCTCCAGAACAGCAGCTTGCCTCGGAAAGCTTGGCAAACAAAGGAGTGAGTTCTTATGGCGCACCACAGAACTACATCATCAGACAATGTGGTCAGGTAGATCTGAACAAGGACCGGTGACATAGTGTGTGTGTTGACTCTGTGGTGGGGGTACCCACCCTTGGTTTATACCGCGTGCCCTCACCCATCACCACAAGTCAGTGACTAAGATGAATGGATGGCGATGCTGTGTAAATAGGTGGGCTAGCATGTATGGTTAAAACAGCTGATCTGGAATTTTACTGCACTAGTACTACCATCGTTTACTCGTACTGATGATATCACATGCTATTGGATTAAAATACATGATGTAGTTAACGGTTAACGGAGAGGACATAGACGGAAATAAACATTTATTCCGACAGCATAGCTTGGCCTGAGTGCAGTGAAAGGAGACCGTAGATCCCTCGAACGCATCGCAATGGGTTAAGCCACTGAAGTGCCTCTGTGAGCAGCACATTTTGGATGGGAACAAACTGTGATGGGAGGAAATAGCACTTCCCCATAAGCCCTGCTTTATTGCCAAACCCCAGATAACCCGTTGATTCAAGATAGAATGCAGACAGTCCTAGACAAAAATATGTCCTTGACAAGGAATGTGACAACTTTCCATCTTTTCTCTGTGCAGCTGCACATCCTTGTCTCCCCAACCTCAGTTAAGCTGAACCTCGACTGCCATGAAGTGGAGGAAAAAGAGATTAAAGAAGCTGGAAACACATCCGCGGACGGCTACCAGGTTCTAGGCAAAATGGCCAAGTCCATCGGCTACAAGGGGGAATCCGCGACTGTAAGTGAAACTTCAAACAACATCTGAGCCGACGGACCGACAAGCTAGCTTGCCAGTGTCAGTACCCCTGTGTGTTTGACTGCTGATAGAAACGGAGGACGAGTTCAGTGCACCTTAAGTGAAGTCTGTCTTTTCTGGGTCTCAGGATGTTTTGTGTGTTGTTGGATGTGCCAGAAGTATCAAAGTGTGAGCTTGAGTAATACTTGTGTTTTTGTTGTTGTCGTCATTGTTGTTCCACAGTTCCAGCTCCAGATGTTTGACATTGTGTGTACCCTGGGATGGACGAGCAGAGATAGATGCTGTGACCTTCCATCTATGGTGTGCTACGATCCGCTTTTCCTCCCCCAGTGTGTGTGCGTGTGTGTGTGTGTGTGTGTGTGTGTGTGTGTGTGTGTGTGTGCCTGCGCGGGTGTGTGTGTGTGTGCTTGCGTGCGTGCGTGCGTGTGTGTGTGGGTGCGTGTGTGTGTGTGTGTGTGTGCATATTAGACACATGCTTATAATGCAATAACCACCTTCACACTATTGTCATCTAATGACAAAACCTGACCAAAAGAGAACATCAGTATAGAGAACATTTCAGCAGCAGAAATATATTGTGAAGACAAGAATTGTTTGATCCCACCTGTTATTTTATTCTTCTTGAAATTATTAAATATTTTGGAAGACTCCCAATAGATGTCCGTGAGGCACGTTAAGTTATAGTCCTAGATGACCAAATCATAATTATAGTCTCAGGTCCTGCGAGTTAAAGGACAAAGACTGTGTTTAAATCACCCAGCTGCAGCTTCAAACGGATCTCTTCAAGGAGAGCATCGCAGATTGCCAGTTACCTTGCTCTACTGTACCAGAGATTTGCCAGTGGGTAGAGAAGCAACAGGCATGAAATGTGAATGCATCAGAACTATGAACAGCCTTCAAAAACATACAGATCTGTACCAGAAAAATGCAGTGCTGTCAAGAAATGGTCAGCTATAAATCTCTCTCCTTTTTGCAAGATGTGTTCAATGTACTACTGTAGCACAGGCTCTAGTATTTTCAAAGCAAATGCCTTCCTTCAAGGCCCAGTTCAATCTGGATTTTCTTACTCGGGTCCCATAAGTGGTATCCAAAATGCGTACATTTACACTGCAGTTCTGTCATCTCGCCCTTACACGGTAAGGATGTCAGCTGGTCAGTTTGCGTGAGACAGGCTGTACCTTTAGCTCTGTGGACCTTAAAAGGACTGGGTCTGTGCTTCCTTCTGGTCATCTCAGCTCACCACTGTACTTCTTGTTTCCTTCGCCAGAGAGACGAGTCCAAATGCCCATCCCTTCCCAACGCCTGCACGTGCACTTCGGAGAGCACAGGACCCCAGGGGCCACAGGGGGCAGTGGTAAGGACCAATCCAGTGCCTTCTCCATCTCCACCCTAAACAGCGCCCTCTTCTCTATTTAGGGCTCTGCTTGATTAAGGCTCTGGTCACAAGCATAAGGGAATATGGCACATTTCTTTCTCTGCCGCAAGCTAGGGGGTTCCAGTGACTTCCAGGATCTGGCAGATGGAAGTTGACGTTCTTCACACATTCTTATTCATGTGCTGTAGGTTTCACTCCGAAACGCCTCCGTTATGTAGAGCTGAGGATGACTATTTAACATCAGTTAATGTGGCAAAAACAACAGGACTGTATGTTTTGACTGCGGAGCCTATGTGGGAGGGAACATCCATCCTGACAGTTTCTTGATTGACCGTGCTCTGGGTCTGGGGTTCTGGACACTCTGGACGTCTCCCTCTCACTCCCCATTTTCACTTAACAAATGTTCTTCTTTTCCCAGGGCGCACCAGGTAGCAAAGGTCCTCGGGGTGAAAGAGGTGAAGCTGGCCCAGCTGTAAGTACCTTCCTTACCTCAGCTCTCGGCTTTCCTTGTGGAGGTTTTAGGGATACCTTTTAAAGTCATGGCTGACAGCAGGCAAGTCATAAACTGCTGAAGGCATTTGACCGAGTTCAGAGCATACAGGATAGTGGTCTACTTCTAAGCTTTTTCTGCTCTTGATGAAAACTTAGGACTGTTTACAGTTTCACTGCTTTGAAGGGGAAGAAACACATCTGAATTCACTTAATGGGAGTGTGTTAGTCTTCTTGAAATTGAGGGAGGCTCAGTTTGACAGTGCAAGCATTCCACAATTTCTGGTGGCTTTTTTCAGAGATTGCAACAGTAGCATGTTTGACTGGGTTACTACTGTAAGTGTGGAGAAAAAAGGTTCCAGACCCAACTGATTCTTATCTGGTCTCTTGATTTCTTCGATAGGGTCCAATTGGACCGCGTGGAGATCCAGGATTGCCAGGACCTATGGGTCTGCCCGGCCCTCAAGGACCTAGTGGGCTGTCGATTCCTGGAGAACCTGTGAGTCTCACTCCCACACACGCACTTGCTGTTCCCCAAGATCATTTTCAAGCGATCAGACATAAATAACACAATGTCTCCACACAGGGATAAATAGGTTGTTTATTATGTGTGGAATTTATGATTTACAAAGTAAATGTGTCCATGCTAGGCCTATTGAGGCTGTATTCATGTCTAGGGATGGACGTGATAGCTGAGGCCTTTAAACCAGCCTAATCTCAATGCTGCTACATAAATCACCACTGGGATTTCCTTCTTTGAAATGTACCCAAACTAAAGATAAATGTTTTTTGCCATGAGTGCTGGACAGTTTGCAAATTACCAGGATCCTTCCACACCTCGCCTTCAACTCTGCCCACACAGTGTGTTTATCTTGGGTTACACTGAGATAGATTTGCAGTTCTTTTTAATAACTGTCAACTGAAGTTTAGGGAGTGTTGAGTTGTCCTCCGCCGTGTCTTAGTGTGTTTTTCTCCCTCCACTGTTTCAGGGACGCCAAGGACCAAAAGGAGAGCCTGGTGATTCTGGGCTACCTGGACAGAAAGTGAGTGCTGCTTTGGCTCAGTGCCTGAGCTGCGGTTTAGAACAGGAAACCAGGAATAATTCACAGTGTACTTTTATGCTACTACTCTGGCCTCCCTCCATGTGGCAAAGCCACAGACAGTATTTCATTCGAGGAGGACTCACAAAGAGGCAGCAACTAACAAAAGGCTGAGATTCCCAAATATGGCCTTAAACCCGATTGTAGAAAGTGAGTGGAAAACAAATCAGCTTGATGCACAAATTACAGTTCCTCTTGGTTATAAGCTGGTAAGGCCTTCCTCATTGTGTCTGTTTTTATTCATTGGAACGTCAAGGTATGAAATGATAAAGAGTAGAACAATTGATTAATGGGATTAACGGAGTCCATATTTTGTGATGTACCCACTATCTATGACATATGGTTTTGATACACAGGACATTATTTTATATGAACACTCCTCTGCTGACGGAACAAAGCCGGCTCTTCAATATCAATATTGACAAAATACTGAGAGCCGCTCAATGATTTCCAGGCTTAGTTTGAGATTATTTAACAGAACAACAATGCGCTTCCACGTGTCATCAATCTGTGTCCGCAGACAAATAGAAATATACTTAAAATGCTGCCTTTGTGTTTGTAGAAAAAAAACAGTTTTTGTTTACAGATGAAGCAACAACAGGTATACCCAAGGAAAATCGGTAATTTCACATGGAGGACAAAGTTGGGGGAACATGTCCATGGCATGCCTCAAGAAACTTGAGAATGAATTACTCAGTTTAAGATAATTAGTGACTTCAAGAGAATAGCCCTGGTGAACTCCTCATCACACAGATGACGGGTAGTGTTTGCAGGTGACCGTGCTAGAACAGATGCTATAGGAACATGCCTTTAATGACTTGCAGAGTTTGCAGTCCTGGTTTATAATGGCCAATAAAATGGATCTGGAATAAATTATGTTAGCTGTAAATCTCATGCCAAAGCATCAAAGGCAAAAGATTGACAATAAAAAAGTGAGCAGGGTTTCAGAGCAAATGAATAATAGATACACAGTTTGAGATGCGGAAAACCTGCAGCAAAATAAACTGTTGGGTTTGGTTGGGCAAAGATAGCGGACTGTGAAACAAAAGAATCCTGTCCTGAAGTGGTTTTTGTTTTCCACAGGGTCCACCTGGGACGGCTGGCACCGTCGGTCCAATTGGGCCTGCTGGACCGAGGGTGGGTCAAGTTAAAGTACCATTGTCTATAAACCATGTAATGTCCATCTACTGTACTTGACCCCTTAAGCTCAATTACATATGATACTATAACATCAACTGTGTGAATGCAGGGACCCCCAGGAAAGGAGGGACAGGCTGGAGCCAGAGGTCAGACCGGACCAATGGTATGTTCAAACAAAATAAATAAACATCTGTGTACTTTACACCACTGTGTCTGTCAAGACCATACTCACCAAGTAAAGAAAGGCCAAACATCTCTTGAGTGTATTCTGATGGATCTTTTGTTGGCCTCACCGTGTCTGATCAGTTCTTTTGTTGTGATCGCTCTGTACCTGATTGGTTATTTTATTCTTGTCATTGTTCACTTCATCAGTTAATTGATTTCATTTGCCAATACGAGAAGCAAAACACACAGTACATTACTGTTCAGAAGCTTATCGGGGATAACACAACCACTCAATGGAACCTCGACGTGCACAGTACCAAACATAGGGTACAAAATATTGGATGTTACAAGGTTATTTTCCTCTTGCCGATATTCAGGGACCTCCTGGGTCTCCAGGAATGCCTGGGGCTTCGGGGGAACCAGGGAAGCCAGGAGATTCAGGCATTCCGGTAAGCATCTTTCTCACAAACACTTTTAAGCAAAGACAAAGCTGTTGTGTCACGCAGTCCTCTGTGTTCAGAGAGATGTAACAGCATGTGGCTTTAACTGTTGTTTCAGGGAGCTACTGGTATGAAAGGAGACAGAGGAGAACGAGTGAGTAAAGCCCAACAATTATCACATATCCCAGTGAATCTCAGTAAGTTGTGAATATGAATCACCAAGCCTACTTCTTTTTATTTCCAGGGTGACTTTGCTCCTCAGAACATGATGCGGTCCATTGCCAGACAAGTGTGTGAGCAGATTGTAAATGGTGAGCTTGTTTCAGCACCACTTAAGGAAGTAGTCGTGTCAGATCCACTAAATCCGAGAGATTCATGCATTTTGTTAAATGTCTTATTCTAAATGGTTCCTTTTTATATTGCTCTTTAGGACAAATGAGTCGAGTCAATTCGATGCTGAACCAGATACCCAACGGTTACCGAAGCAGCAGTAACCCAGGTCCACCTGGACCCCCAGGGCCCATGGGCAACCAGGGTCCCCGCGGAGAGCCCGGACAGGCAGGCAGGAATGGATTCCCAGGAAGTCCAGGACAACCTGGCCAGCAGGGAGAAAGAGGTACGTCACCCCAGGAGTCCATGACTGTCAGGA
>JACXGJ010005785.1:0-37451 GCA_016801105.1 Esox niger | reverse complement strand
ATACATTTCTGATATGTTTGAAGAATATAAACCGAGCAGGGCTCTAAGATCCATGAACTCAGGTCAGCTGGTAGAGCCCAGAGTCCAAACTAAACATGGAGAAGCTGCGTTTAGCAGTTATGCTGTACACAACTGGAATAAACTACCAGAAGATCTTAGACGTTCACCAAATGTGTCCATTTTTAAATCCAGGCTAAAACACTACTCTTTGCATGTGCCTATGACTGAGCTCTCAAACGCAACCCCACTGTGAGCCTGTTTTTATAACAGTTAACTGTTTAGTATGACAGTTTTTTCTAGCTAATTTGTTTTATATTCTATATCTATTTTATTATTCTGTGTTATAGTTCTTCTAGCTTTCTGTTTTATATTTTATCTCAATTCTATTATCCTATGTTTTATTATTTATGCTGTTTTTATATTTCTCTTCTTAATTTATTGTGTTATTAAATGTACATCCTGCTATATTTTTCCAATTGTAATGAAAGTTCTGGTGCTATCAGAGGAATAACCTCTGTGTAAACTGTTTCTGATTTTATTGCATTATTTCTATTTTCACTGTAAAGCACATTGAATTGCTTCTATGTAAGAATTGTGCTATATAAATAAACTTGCTTGCTTGCTTGCTTACCCAAATCAAACCTCGGTTTTGGAAGGTGCGTTCATGACCAACTGGGAGGTGGGAATGTTCCGACTTCTGAGTGGGAGAAAACACCTGAACGCTTTTTGAGAGTTCTGAGAAGTAATGTTAAGTTTGACATCTCTTGACATGGCAGTGTTTGTGGTTAAAGATTTGAAAAAATATATAACTTGATCCGCGCACAAAAAGTTTGTGTATTTGTTTATTTAGGTCGTACTCATTAGCGCAGGTGATTGTGATGTTAAAGAATACTTAGCGCTTTACTTTTGGGTAACTCAGGTAATGTTATGCCTCTGGCTAGCTAGCCTTAACGTTACTTAACGTTTTTTTCAGTTTTCAGAATGTGCTCATGCCATCGCAAAACGTTTCATCCACTGATTCCCGAAAACACAATTCTGCTAGTTTTGCATATTTTTTTTATATGAATTATATTAGGAAACTACTTCCGGTATTAATATTCTACTGTTAATAAAATGTACATTGAATAATTATTGACCAACAGTCAAAAATGCTGTCCTTTTCTAAAGATTGCGGTGCCAAATATACTGACTGTCTTCACTTGTTTCAATAAAACATATGTTAACTATCAGGAAATAGGTGGTGTGTGTAAATAATGTGTTTAGGTATTCAGAATCGCTCAAAAGTTTGACAATTTTGAATTCTGATTCGTGCATATTTAATCATGGACAAATATGATCAGTGAAAAAAATAGATGTTTGAAGATGCGGTAATATTGTTTTAGTTTGCCCCATCGGTTTGCTCGCTGCTGTAACTCTGCAAATTCAGCTAATATGTGTGTGAAACCAACCAAATAAAAAAACGGACTGGATTAACCCCACGTCAGCTAGGTGCACTGAGTGCCTTTCGGACGGTTGACACGTACACTGTCACCTTGCCAGGTAAGGAACACAACATACAGAATAGGCATTAAAGTGGTGCTTATAGTGTATAAATCTCTGAATGGTTTAGGACCCGAATACATTTTTGATATGTTTGAAGAATATAAACTGAGCAGGGCTCTTAGATCCATTAACTCAGGTCAGCTAGTAGAGCCCAGATTCCAAACTTAACATGGAGAAGCTGCGTTTAGCAGTTATGCTGTACACAACTGGAATAAACTACCAGAAGATCTTAGACGTTCACCAAACGTGTCCATTTTTAAATCCAGGCTAAAAACACTTATCTTTACACGTGCCTATGACTGAGCTCTTAAACTTAACCCCAATGTGAGCAGCACTGTTTAGTCTTATAGCTTTTCTTGCTTCCTATGTTTTATGTTCTATTTCTATTTTATTATTCTATGTTTTTTTATTAATGTGATAGAAATTTGAAATTGTGAAGCAATATAATGATTCAACGTTATTATTTTATATTGCATTGGCAGTTATGAGTTTATATTCATTTCTATGGTGGTTTCATTTAGTTTGCTGTAACCTAGGTCAATGAGTCATTAACAGACCACTGGGTTCTCTGTTTATCTGTTGAAGAGATGCTTGACTAGAGAATGACCTGGCATCTTCTTTGTTCAATGTGTGACAACTTTGTGTTGGGGAATGTGATTGTGGGGGACGGTAGGGGCAGTTGTCCCTTTAGGTAAACACAACAGGGAACAATATGGCAGGATGCTGTAAGCCCTAAATGAGTTGAAGAGGTTACCCATATGGAGAAGGACAGTATGCCCTTTGTGTCAGGCCTAGGTGGTAATAAAACAAAAGGAATGTATTCTATTGAGTTAGCACATAGGTGCAGCATTATACCACACCCCTTTGACTGTTATAAATACGAGCTGTACATGTAATTTACTTTAGAGACTCCTCGAATGATTATTCGGTAAGCATTTGACGCGCCTCTCTATTTGCAAATAAACTACTAATTGTGCCAAGAGAATTTTGTCTCTGTCTTACTCCTTTGAGTGTCTATCGGTGGAATTTCCATCACAATGCGTGGTCAGTAAAGTTTCTACCTGCCTGTCGTACCTAGATTCTTTGATTACTCGGAGTGCAGTCATACTAGGTGGCCGTATATCGATCATCCCATGCGCATGTACAAATAAAAAACCTTTATAGAACTTTGGACTCAATATCGATTTTTCTTTAACATTATTATGTATTTTATTTTTCTCTTCTTCATTTATTTAGTTAATAAATGTATATCCTGCTATATTTTAACAATTGTAATGCAAGTTCCGGTGCTATCAGAGGAATAACCTCTGTGTAAACTGTTTTGATTATATTGCATTATTTCTGTTTTCACTGTTAAGCACATTGAATTGCTTCTATGTATGAATTGTGCTATATAAATAAACTTGCTTGCTTGCTTGCTAGGCCTTTGGAGTAATCCTCCAAAATATGGTATCAAACTGAATAATCAAGAAAAATAACTATCATGCAATCACTTATTTATTTGAAGCACCTAACATTACATCTCACTGATGCTAAATTATAAAACAGCTCTGCTCTGCAGGCAGCCAATCACAGAAAGACAAAATGTGTCTTTAGGAATTTGGTTTATTCTTTGGGTTCCCTACTTCTTGAAGGAAGGAGGCCAACTCAATTGATTACTCTACTATCCTAGGATTTAGGATTCAGCTTTAGGACCCTGTCTGGACTGGTACAGAGACCAATCCCTTCCACCTGGTAACTCTATGAATTGTGTCCCATCATTTATCAGTGTTATAGGCATACAAAGTAATACCTAGAACTAGTTGGACAAGGCTTTCTTAATGTGCACAAGATGAAAGTTAAATGATAATAATACTAATAATTTGGGGAAGAATAGTGTTATTTATATTTTTAGTTGACAAAATGTGATTAAGACTAAAATATATATTAAGACCAAAACAAAGACTAATCTAAATCTGAAATTAATATCAATAACTAAAGTGCCAAAATCAACACAGACCTGTTGCATCACCATACTTCTTTTTGAGGTTTATACAGTATGTGCATTTTACTATAGAGTCTATATTTATTTTGGAATTCATGGTAGTCATTATCAAAAGGCTTTTCATTAATTTAGAACATCCGACACCGTAAATATAGGACACCAATAAAAATGTTGGGAAAAACGAATTTTAACAAATTGTCCCCAATTAAGACTTAATTAACTCCAGAAAGGTTTGTCATTAAACTGGACTGTAAAATAAACAATAACAACTTTACATTAAACTGTGATTTAGGCTGATCTCTGCTTTTTACAAGGTACTAGCTAACAATGTAACAAAATGCATAAACTATCTGGTACAATGAGGGGAAAATGTATTTGACCCCCTGCTGATTGTGTATGTTTGCCCACTGACAAAGAAATTATCGGTCTATACTTTTAATGGTAGGTTTATTTGAACAGCGAGAGACACAATAACAACAAAATAATCCAAAAAAACACATGTCAAAAATATTCTAATTTGATTTGCATTTTAAGTAAGTATTTGATCCCCTTTCAAATCTGAAAGATTTCTGGCTCCCAGGTGTCTTTTATACAGGTAACGAGCTGAGTTTAGGAGCACACTCTTAAAGGGAGTGATGCTAATCTCAGCTTGTCACCTGTATAAAAGACACCTGTCCACAGAAGCAAGCAACCACATTCCAAACTCTCCACCATGGCCAAGACCAAGAATGTCAGGGACAAGATTGTAGACCTTCACAAGGCTGGAAAGGCCGACAAGACCATTGCCAAGCAGCTTGGTGAGAAGGTGACAACAGTTGGTTTGATTATTCGCAAATGGAAGAAACAAAAGAACGGTCAATCTCCCTCAGGCTGGGGCTACATGCATGATCTCACCTCATGGAGTTGCAATGATCATGAGAACGGTGAGGAACCAGCCCAGAATATGGGAGCATCTTGTCAATGATCTCAAGGTACCTTGGACCATAGTCACCAAGAAAACAATGGGCAACACACTTCATCGTGAAGGACTGAAATCCTGTTGAACACACAAGGTCTTGGGTGACAATCTCCTTCCCTCAGCCAGTGCATTGAAAATGGGTCATAGATGTGAAAGGAAATAGGTTTGACAAACTTAACACAACACCAATGTGCCAACTTTGAATAAAGGACAATAGATAGGACGTGTTGCTTGTTACTGATGGGCCCCGCCCCACACATCCTGTCCATACCTCCTGCTGGGAGTTGCACATGTGACTGTCACAGGATGGATAGGACCATTGGTCATAGGTTGGAACATACCATACAAGGATTTTTTGCAAGATACTCCTTTCTTATTAGAGGGTATTTGACTGCAATGGCTGGTTATGACCATTGACCACCTCCCATGTGACTGCCTCCCATGTGGCATAAAAGACGGTGTTCACTTTGTATTCATTGGAGAGAAAAAGGAAACAACTATGGAAGGTTAACATCGTTGTCTCATGCTGAATAAAGATTGCTCTCCCCTGAATTCTGGTTGCATTCATTTTGTTGATGGATATTAAATGAACTGAAACTGATAGATGGGTATTCCATCATGACAATGACTGGAAATAAAGGAGTGGCTCAAACACAAGCACATTAAGCTCCACATGTGGCCTAGCTAGTCTCCAGACCTTAATCCCATAGAAAATCTGTGGAGGGAGCTGAAGGTTCGAGTTGCCAAATGTCACCATCGAAACCTTAATGACTTGATTTGCAAAGAGGAGTGGGACAAAATCCCTCCTGAGATGTGTACAAACCTGGTGGCCAACTACAAGTAACGTCAGACCTCTGTGCTTACCACTTAAGGTTTGGCCACTACGAAATAAGTTATGTTATGCAGAGGGTTTGAATACTTTGTTTCCTCATTAAAATGCAAATCAATTTATAACATTTTTTACATGCATTTTTCTGGATTTTGTTGTTGATTTTCTGTCTCTCACTGTTCAAACAAACCTACCTTTAAAATGTATTTCTGATCATTTCTTTGTCAGTGGGTAAACGTATTAAATCAGCAGGGGATCAAATACTTTTTCCCTCACATTACCAAATGATATAATTTCAAAAGTGTCACAGAATCTCAAAGACATTATATAAATTATAATTACAATGAAATTATTAAATACAGTTACATCCTCAACTCCCTGGACTGAGATTGCGCTCCTGTTCCCAATCAACTATCACACACCTGTTTCCACTCGCCTCCTTACAAACAGTTTTTCTATGGATCCCTGACAACTCTTTCCTGCCAGATCAACATCTATATTCGCATGCGCTTTCTAGTCTCTCGCATGTTTCGCTCCATTTGTTCGAGTTTACTGTGTACCGACCTTCTGCCCATCCCCAACTACTCTCCCTGCTACCTGTCTGTACTTCTGCCGCCAGCTCGTGTACCAAACTCCTGCCTGTCCCCGACTACACTACCTGCCACCGGTCAGTACCTCTGCTGCCAGTCTGTGTACCAATCCTCTGCCTAACCCTGATTACTCTGCCTGCTACTTATCAGTGCCTCTCTGCCGCCAGCCTGTGTACCGATCGCATGTCCGACCCCGATTACTTTGTCTGCCACTCCCCCTCGCCTTTCCAATCCACGCTTGGGTTCCCACCCGCAACCGTGACAAAATACTACTTTTACTTTGTAATTATCAAATGATTAACTGTAATTCCTACAAAACATGGCATTTTGACCAGGCACCACCCTCAAATAAACTTTTGCATTGTGGAGCACTTCAATAACAACTCTGAACCCCAATGCATGTTGCAGGGCATCCAAACCATCACTGACTAATGGCCATAGAATCATTTAGGCCAGTGACGTCTGCTTCATGGATGACTTAAACCAGCTCTACGCACGATTCGAGAGGTACAACAAAGAGCTCACCATTAAAGTTTAACACCCCCTAGACAATCTCCACTCTAGATGTGTCGTCTACACTGAGCAGGATGAATGCACACAAATCTGCTAGTCCTGATAGCGTCCAAGGAAGTGTGCTCAGAACATGTGCTCAGAGCATGTGCTGGGCAGCTGGCAGAGGTCTTTATTTAAATTTTCAACCTTTCACCGGCCCAGGCGACTGTCCAAATGTGCTTCAAAACTGAAACCATTGCGCCAGTGTTGAAGCAGTCGACTGTGTCTAGCCTAAATGACTTCCAACCTGTTGCCTCTCACCCCCACGTTCATGAAGTGCTTTGAAAGACTAGTTTTGCCCCCCTTAATCCTACCTACATATAATGCTGGATCCCTACCAGTTTGCAGACCGGTCAAACAGGTCCGCAGAGGACGCCATCTTTACACTCTGCCCCAACCCACCTGGACAAAACCAACACCTATGTGAGAATGCTATTCATAGACTTTAGCTCAACATTCAACACGGTCATCCCCTGATCAAGGGCTGATCAACAAACTCCTTGACCTGGGGATCAGCCCTCTCTAACAGGTTTGACAACTTCTCATCCCAGATCCTGAACACAGGTGTTCCACAAGACTGAACCCCCTTATGTACTCCCTCTTCACCCATGACTGTGTTCCTGTACACAGTTCCAACTTTGCAGACACCACCGCAGTGGTGTTGCCCTCAATGCAAAGAAGACCAAGGAGCTCATTGTGGATTACTAAAGTCTAAAGGCTGCAGTCACACCCCAGTTCTCATCTATGTCACTGAGGTGTGTGTCCACATCTCCAAGGACCTTTCCTGAACCCTCAACACCTCCGCCCTGGTCAAAAAGGCACAGCAGTGCCTGTACTTTTTGAGGAGGCTGAGTAAGGCCCGCTTGTCTTCCCAGGTCCCTGTGAACTTCTACCGTTGCACAATCAAGAGACTTCTGATGAATTGTGCTACAGTGTGGTTCACCCTACAACAGGTGGTGAAAACCACATTCAGCGCAAGTGGTGTATGCGTAGGGTGCGCTGCATAATCAGAGACCTTTCACACCGATGCCACAAATTATTTGCCCTTCTACCATCAGGCAGTTTCTTTCCATCTACTGTAACCATGCTGAACTCGGTCACCCATTACTAACCATACCCACCCACCCATCCGCTTAGTACTGTCTGTCAGGGACTTTGTTGCACTTCTCCCTTGTACAACTAGATTGTGACACTTCTTTGCAAAGCATGATATGTTCTCAGTAGTTAAATGTGTCTACCTGGGGAACCTCATTGCTGCTATACCTGCTTTTCAGTTGCACATGCCAACTTGTACATTCAATTTGCCTGCACTGCACATTAAGAATTGCCATTGTAATTACATTATTTTTTACTCATTTAAATTTGACATTTGCACTGTACTTCACCGCACATCTGTACATTCCACTAATAACATACACCATACCTAATACATGTAAATGTCCTGCCCTCCTCTTTTGTTTGCACTTTTGGTTAGATGCTAACTACATTTTGTTGTACTGTACACATACTGTTCAATGACGATTAAGTTCTAAAGAATAAAGAATCTCAAATAATTATTTCATATATCGATTAAAATACCCAAGGCAAAATGTCCTTAAATACCTGCTAATTTGCATATTAAGAGAATACGTTTATCAACACATTACTTCAAGTCAGAATGTTTTATTTTTTCTATTGTGGTACGTAGACCATGGTCAGACTTATACAGAAAAGTTAAAATATTGTTATTTGAAACTATTTAAAAAACAATATTAATTTATGACTTTTCATAAATTGCCCAAAACCCCAAAAAAGCCTCTGTGTAGTTCTGGCTATAAGACCTAAGAATCTCTGTGGAAAATTGTTTACCTCCTTTGACGACTGAGAACAATGGACTGGCATATGGAAAACATGTAATTATAAAAAAATAAAGATAGGCTAATACAAGTGGAATGAATGTACAACCTGTTTCCAAAAACATTGGGACGATGCGTAAAATGAAATCATCCCTGTATTTAATTGAAAACAGTACAAAGACAACATATCAAATGTTGAAACTGAGAAAGGTATTGTTTTTGGAATAAAACATGCCTATTTAGAATTTGATGCCATAAACAAATTTAAAAAAAAACTTGGGAGAGGGGCATGTTTACTGCTGTGTTGAATCCTTTCTTCTTTTAACAATACTCTATAAGTATTTGGGAACTGAGACCAATTGTAGTAGTTTTGATTGTGAAATATATTCCCATTCTTGCTTGATACAGGATTTTAGCTGCTCAACATTTCCGGGTCTGCTGCCTCCGCAACCCGACAATGGATAAGCAGATGAAGATGAAGATCATTTCCGGGTCTTGTTTGTCGCATTTTTCGCTTCACCAAATATTTTTAATTGGTGACAGGTCTGGACTGCAATCAGACAAGTTTAGGGCCCAGACTCATTTACAATGAAGCCGTGCTTTTGTAATACATGCAGAATGTGGTTAAGTCTTGCTGAAATAAGCAAGGCCTTCCCTGTAAAAGACGTCATCTGGATAGCAGAATATGTTGCTCCAAAATCTGTATATATGATTTAGCATTAATGATGCCTTCACCAATGTGTAAGTCACCCATGCCATGTGCACTAATGCACTTCCATACCAATCACCGATGCTGGCTTTGGAACTGTGCGCTGATAAGAAGACCGATGGCACTCTCCCTTTTAGTCCAAAGGACTGCTTATTGTTTTTATTTTTGTTCATGCGGCACTGTCGCTCATGCAGTAAGCACTTTTGGATATTTGTTCATCATTGAACACACTACACTACTCACCAGAGCGACCGCTCCAAATCCTTTGCTCTGCCGCCGACTTGTTTACCAACATTCTGATGGAAGAGATAGAAGAGGGGCAAATGTGCTTGCGTCCTATGCAGACCTCAGATAAGATACAGCAATCCACCATTATCAAGCATTCTAATCGCATAAATTCAATCGCTGGACAATAAAACGTACGAACTACGTGCACGGATTAAATTTAAATGGGACATCGCAAACTATTGTCTGCTAGCGTTCATGGAAATATGGCTGGATCCTAAGGTGCCGAACTAGTTTATCACCCCTGCTAGCTTTCCTATCTACCGGCAGGACAGGATGTTGGAGTTGGGTAAAAAGGTGGAGGGGTCTGCATTATGGTTTACTCTTGCTGGGGAACGGATGTTGCAGTGCTATCAACACATGTCACCGGACAGGACCCCTCATTCAAGAAACTTTCTTCAAAAAGTTCTCAGATTCAAACGTTGAGAGAGATCTACGATCATCTCAATGTGTTATTGGCAAAACTGTTGCACCTGGTCGAAATGAGTAAAGATGTCATCACAAATTGATAAATCAGATAAAGCCGTGGATGCGAGAACACCTGTTCTTATATACATATGACACACCTATAATTTATGCGGGTGTGGCAATCATCAACCTATGAATTAACAGATTTAAACAAATCATTGCCTGAAACTGCTAATTAAACATTTGTCATTCTCCGTGACGAAATTGGCACAATTACAGAACACTTCCACATCTCAGCCCAAGTCCTTTCGAAGAGCAAGCTCTGCCATCATTAAGGTGATTGCTTGATCCAGAATAATGAGATCTACGAGAACCTGGCTACATGGTGCCAAGACAACAACCTCCCTTTCACTGTCTGCTAGACTAAAGAGATGACCGTGGATTTCAGGAAGCAGCAGGGGGGTGCTGAAGTGGAGAGGGTCTCCAAATTAAAGTTGCTCTGTGTGTTCATCAAACAGGACCTTACTTCGTCCAGACATGCGAACTCCGCAGTCAAAACTGACCTAAAACTACTATACTTCATAAGGTGACTCAAGAAATTTGGCATAAACTCACCAACTTCTACAGGTGCACCAATGAAAGCATCCTTTCGGGTTGAATTACTGCCTGGTATGGCAGCTGCATCTCTGCAAACCGCAAGTTAATCCAGAGGATGGTAAAGTCTGCAGAGCGCATAATCGGCTACCATCTCCCCTCGTGTAAGGCGTCTACCATATACAATGCCTTAGGAAAGCATGGGATGTCATCAAAGACTGCAGACACCCAGGCTATGGTCTGTTCACACTGCTGCCATCTGGTGGACGCTATCAGAGCAATTACAGACTAAATTGCTTTTTTTTGCATTCCAACTTTTTGCGGGGATTCTACTTTTCAGAAACAAGAATGACTCAGTACAACACAGCAGGAAAATAAACTTTCAGCACAAAGTATATAGCTATACATGGACTAGCTAACGATATGTTCAGAAAACAAGCTTTTGCATGATATATGATTCAACATGGTACCAGTTAAACGTCAACATGAAACATGCTAACAATAACGACATAGTATTTGATAGTGTTGGAATAAAATAATATAAATATAGAATTTATTTTTGAGTTATTTGTACATTTTATGAAAGTATGGAAGTAAAAATTTACGGATGGATGCAAAATCACAATTTTCAACTGTGGTACCTGGCCTTAAATAAAGCCTTACAGGGATTATATTTGAGACAATATAGGTAACTGTGTTATCCTTGCTCTTCATTTCTTCTTTTTCCTTTTTGCCAGTCTAAACTACAGTGGGATGTGCCTAGCCTCTGATGCGCAGTTCAGTGACTTCCTGGATGGAATGGGCCCTGCACAGTTTGTTGGGCGACAGACACTAGCCACAACATCGTTGGGTGAGACTAAATATAAATACTGCATGTCTGAGTAAAACACGTATCCTCCAAAAATTTAAAATGATGGAGCGTTGTGAGATAAAGTCCTCTAGTAGGCTTTTGGGGAATATCATCATATGGTCGATTTCAAATTCTTCACCGCTGGCATATCTTATGTTATTTAAGTTCTCAGATTCAAACTGAGGAGGTCCTCCTGATTAAAAAAATCTGAAAATATTCATTTGAAAATTAGACAGCATCGTCCGCAAATGTATATCATTTTTCCAGAGGGAAATATAGGCAGGTTCAGTGATCGGAAAGTAATGTGACGGTCAAATTTTGGTGACGGGTAAATTTGAGATGTTATAGGACAATTCTGATTAGCAGTTTTCGTAAGTATGTCTGTAAATTTAGTGACATTCTAGAATCGTTTTCCAAATGAAGGTACTATATACTATATACCAAGAGATGGCAGCATAAGGACGACGAATGGAAATCCTTCCTACCCGATTAGAGAAAAACCTGCACAGATGAGGATCAATTGGTGAGGCAATTTTCATAAGGTGTCGTGTAATCTGTTGGTGTATTACAAAAAAGACCCTCTTGAGGCTGGGTAGCCATGAAAAGGTGCGTAGCAAGAACATTGCTGTGTAGCATTTTCGCTCAATTCCACATAACCACTCCACCCTCAAACAAATATTTTCCGGAGCAGTCTTTTCTGTGCCTTTCAATATTAGTCTACTTCTGAGATTTTCAGTGAAGTGCATCACACCGTCTCCCTGTTTACAGTTTTTGCCAACGATAGTAGTAGTAGCTGATTTGCCAATTTCTCATTCCAAAATCTTTGCCGTTAACAACAAGCAGCCCTGCAGAGTTATTAATTTAAATACAACACTTTTCTATAAATAAAATATGTTTCACCATGTGACTACTCATGCTAATATTGCGCCCCAATCCCCTACCTTAAAGCAACATTAACTCTAGGACCACCAGGCCTTTTTTACCCCCTATAACCGCCAGAGCAGACCGTCGTTTGGCATCATCAGTCCCTATTAGCATGGACATTCTCCTCCGCAGCATCCAGAGCATCAGTCCATCTACTAGGTTGTCATCAAACTATATAGAAGTCCCAGAATTTGTCTGTTTTAAATGGATAATGATTTTGAAAAATACAAGAATGTGTTTCTGTTGACGGTCTCATCATACTAAAAGATGACTAAAACAAGAATACATACAGGTCCAAAATAAGTTGATTGCCAATGCATAGATCTAGTCTCATAGATTATTGTCTTATATTTTTCTGTAGGTGACATCAACTTATTTAAATACCGAGAGGAGCTATTAGAAAAAGGTGAGGTCCGAAATGAATAGGCTGTGAACCGCGTGTCTTTGCAGGTTTCTCCTGCAGGATGTACATATGTATATATTTCAAGTGTTCATTCCTTTGAATTTTGATGATTATAACTGACAACTAATGGAAACCCCAAAATCTGTATCTCAGAAAATTAGAATATTACTTAAGACCAATATGAAAAAAATGATTTTTAGAAATGTTGGCCAACTGAAAAGTATTAACATGAAAAGTATGAGCATGTACAGCACTCAATACTGAGTTGGGGCCCATTGTACCTGAATTACTGCAGCAATGCGGCGTGGCATGGAGTCAAGCAGTCTGCGGCACTGCTCAGGTGTTATGAGAGCCCAGATTGCTCTGATAGTGGCCTTCAGCTCTTCTGCATTGTTGGGTCTGGTGTATCACATTGTTGGGTCTGGTGTATCGCCCTATATATTTTTTATAGGGTTAGGGTCAGGCGAGTTTGCTGGCCAGTTAAGAACAGGGATACCATGGTCCTTAAACCAGGTACTGGTAGCTTTGGCATTGTGTGCAGGTGCCAAGTCCTGTTGGAAAATGAAATCTGCATCTCCATAAACTTGGTCAGCAGCAGGAAGCACGAACTGCTTTAAAACTTCCTGGTAGACGGCTGCATTGACCTTGGACCTCAGAAAACACAGTGGACCAACACCAGCAGATGACATGGCACCCCAAACCATCACTGACTGTGGAAACTTTACACTGGACTTTAAGCAACGTGGATTCTGTGCCTCTCCTCTCTTCCTCCAGACTCTGGGACCTTGATTTCCAAAGAAATGCAAAATATACTTTAATCAGAGAACATAACTTTGGACCACTCAGCAGCAGTCCAGTACTTTTTGTCTTTAGCCCAGGCGAGACGCTTCTGACGCTGTGTCTTGTTCAAGAGTGGCTTGACACAAGGAATGCAACAGCTGAAACCCATGTCTTGCATACCTCTGTGCGTGGTGGTTCTTGAAGCACTGACTCCAGCTGCAGTCCACTCTTTGTGAATCTCCCCCATATTTTTGAATGGGTTTTGTTTCACAATCCAGGGTGCGGTTATCCTTATTGCTTGTACACCTTTTTTTACCACATCTTTTCCTTCCCTTCGCCTCTCTTAATGTGCTCTCTATCAGGGCTCTGTGAACAGCCGGCCTCTTTAGCAGTGACCTTTTGTGTCTTGCCCTCCTTGTGCATGGTGTCAATGGTCGTCTTTTGGACAGCTGTCAAGTCAGCAGTCTTGCCCATGATTGTGTAGCCTAAACAACTAGACTGAGAGACCATTTAATGGCCTTTGCAGGTGTTTTGAGTTAATTAGCTGATTAGAGTGTGGCACCAGGTATCTTCAATATTGAACCTTTTCACAATATTATAATTTTCTGAGATACTGATTTTGGGGTTTCCATTAGTTGTCAGTTATAATCATCAACATTAAAAGGAATGAACACTTGAAATATATCAGTCTGTGTGGAATGACTGTATACATTATGCAAATTTCACTTTTTGAATGGAATTACTGAAATAAGTCAACTTTTTGATGATTTTCTAATTATATGATCAGCACCTGTACTGGGTCTATTTAGATGATTTCAATGCCAATGCATTGCTCTAGACTCCTAGATTACTGGCATATAATATTTTTCGATCGCTGACATCAATAAGTTGTCGAGAAGATTTAGTAGAAAAAGCTATATCCTCTTTTACATTTGTAGATTATTAATCTGCAGAAAAAGAAGCATTGAAATTTCAGAGAGACATTAGATGTGTTTGCGATTTAGTTTCTCTTTCCCTCCTAAAATAATGCAGATTTACATTTTCGATTTACATTTGATGAATTAGCTTGCACAATAAGATGAATCTCCTAATGAAAAATGGTAACCCATGTGATAAGTAGCCTATATAATTTGTATTTTGTTTCAATAAGAGACTAATTAAATTTTTATTCATCTGGGAGTATTGTGTATTCATCCATTGACGTCATACATTCAGCAAGGGGTGATTAGCTCCTGGGTACCACTAGGTACCAATGCTAAGTGGTGTGTGTTGGCGGTTTAAGTAAGAAAATAGGGTAAAAAAGGTAAATTGTCTCTAAATCGTTTTTTGTTCGTCAGTTTAGAATTCCGACAATGGAACAATGTAAAATACGCCTATTTAGGAAAAGTCATGGAAGGAGGAGTGTATAGCTTTCAAAATGTTAAATCAAACAAAAATTCACATATGCATTTGGCGGTTCTAATGTGAAGTAATACCACCATTGCAACCGGTGCATCACACCTAGTCAGTCTATATAATTCTTATACATCTAAATGCCATTAAATGCCGTATCACAGTGTATCCAATTGCCATTATTTTCATATCGCGGTGCAGCCTACTGAGCTCACTTGCTCCTCTCACTCGCCATTGGTGGGTATTACACTTCATCTGTCTGCTGGCCGGTGCTGGGCTCAATCTAAGGCAGAAACTGCTTCAGATCTAAAAATGTGTGCCAGCAGCTAAGCAATGACTGACCATACGGTTTGTTAGTACACGAATGTGCGCACCATACGCTCGAAACCTACAAACAATCACGACAACGTCAATTACCGGTCATCCGTTAGGCAAATATAAACAAATTGTATTGGATAACTAAAATGTTATGAATAAGGGATTACATTTCACGTAATTAGACAAATGATACTTTGAATATAAGGTAATATTATGAAACTGGCCTTCATTACAAGCACAACAATATAAGTTTAATCTGGAAAAGTCATTGTAACCTTATATTTGTTATTATTCAGGTGATGTTGAAATAGGCCTGCTGGAGAGAAATGGTGGTTTAGAGGTGGAGATTGTGCAAGCCAGAGGACTCACCCAGAAACCTGGTTCCAAAGGACCTCCAGGTAAATAGAGAGCTGGAAACATCTCTTAAACTCTCTGGGGAATGTTATTTAATCACAAATTTCAACAAACCATGTATTGCTGCAGTGAGAGGAGAAAAGTTTAAGATACTGCAACATTGTTTCTAATGGTGGATTTTATGATGTCAAAGTAGAATATATAATCTTGTAATCTAAAACAGAGGATGAAAAGCCATGTGATCTAATTGTTCTGATGTATTACACAAGTCCTAGAGAAGTGAAATCAAATAATACCTGTATTCTCTTGTTGCTAGCGGCTTACATTAAAGTGTATCTACTTGAAAAAGGAATCTGCGTTGCCAAAAAGAAGACCAAATCGATCAGGAAATCCTTGGATCCTCTGTATAACCAGGTTCTGGTGTTCTCAGAGAGTCCACAAGGAAAAGTTGTTCAGGTAAGGTAAAAGAAATGTCAGTCAACATTCCTTCCACAAATGTGTTAATTTAATTTTGGGTCCACAGGTAGCATTAGCACTTACAGCATTTATCTAGTAACCTAGAGGTTGCTAGATCAAATCCCAGAGCCATGATGGAAAATCTGTATTTCTGTGCCTGAGCAAGGCAAGTAAACACTAGAAACTCCCCAGGGTGTTCTTAGTGTTTAGTTAGGAAATAAAAAAAAATCTGAACCAAATGTATAATTGTATATATTTATATGTGTGTAGATTAATCTACACAAATTATTTTGAATTATGTGGAACAAATTAGTATAAAAAATGTCTTGCCCCAAAGGTGATAAGAAGCACACAGGAGAGTAAAAAAATAAAAATAAATCTTCCTGCTCCCACACACACCTTGTCTATTTCTCATACCTCACATGACTTATGAATACCTGATTTCCTATATTATTAGAAAATATAATTCAGCAAGTGAAGAGTTTACACCTATGACATTTTAGTGTTAGAATATATTTGTCTAGCCTTCTAAATGTTAAGCACATTTTGTATAACCTGAGTCTAGCTTATCTGTTCAAGACACAAGCGCTGTATGGATTTATATCAACCACAGTCATGCCCTAGCATTTAGAAAATAAAAAGAGGTAAGTAGTCTCACAAAATGGTCAGTTTACTCAACAGCTTGATAATAATCTCTGCAATGATTAGTATGCCATCACTGTGTAATTTCATGTTTACCCTCATAATTCTGTTCAGAAAAATGTCTGCTTTGAGGAGGTTTGGCTCAGAAACACAGGAATTAACTGCCTGGTTTTCTGGTAATGTAGTAGTACAACAGAAATTTTGAACACCCATCAGAAATGTATTTTTTTGAAGGAGAACATTTACCACACTCTGTCATAACAGATATTAAAGGCTTGAACAGAATCCAGCCCCTATGCAAAACGTGCTCTGGAAAATAAGATGGAGGAGGAACCATATTAGTAGATGATGCAGTGACAGGGAAAAACAAGTGTCCAAAATTGGAGAAAAAAAATAAATGCCTGATTTATTCTACCTAGTTCCAAAGGAAATCAATGCTGGTCATTATTTATTTTGTCCAACAGTAAATAACATGTACACTGTTCACATATTATTACAGAGTGAATCAACATGGATTCGGAAGAGAGGAAGTTCAGTACATTATGAAAGATAATCTAAAGCTTTTCCAGAAAAGCCCAGAATAGCCACCTTTACTGATGTTCTAATTTCTTTCCTCCATCAGGTGATTGTTTGGGGAAATTATGGACGAATGGATCGTAAATGCTTCATGGGTGTCGCTCGCATTTTATTGGAAGAGCTGGATTTGACAAGCATGGTGATTGGCTGGTACAAACTTTTCCCCACCTCATCTATGGTGGACCCCACGATGGCCCCGTTGATCCGCCACTCTTCCCAGCTTTCTCTGGAGAGCACTGTGGGCCCATCATTTGAGCGCTCTTAAGACCTTTTGGTACTGGCTCTTTTTTAACAAAGCCTTCCCTTTGTGTGCCCCCCTCAAAGGAAGGTATCACCCTTTCAGAGGGACATGTCCCTTGGTGTACTGCACTGAGATGGTGAGAGTGACACTGGCCTTGCACTGTTTTAAAAAATCTGGCTAAGGGGGCACCAAAGGTCTAGAAAGACTTTGAGCACAGGACTTCCTTTTTTTTACTCTTTAGTTGGGCTGTTATTTTCTTACGCGTGGTAGATATTGAGTCTAAAACATGAGGTGGTAACTCAAATGGGAATGTGCAATATCAATGTTATACTGTAGCTAGTATAGATGCAAACCAGGCAACACAAGTTATAGAGACACCCAACACTAAGGGAAGCAGATTCTCTCAAAAATGACATCACTTGTTAGGCAACATTGATTTTCTGATTTGGATCGAGCTTAAGTATTGTTTGAATATATTTAAGATTGTCTTTGAAGCTTGGCTAACATTCTAACAGTTTCAATGGTGCCAATTTACCAGCAAGTGTCTTTTCTTTGAAGCTTGTGCCATTGTTTAGTGTAAAGGGGTAACTTTGGAACAGAAACCTCTAACAGCTTGTGACAGGGGAACTGAAGTATCAGTTAGTCCCTTTTTAAATTACAGTTAGCATACTTGGTTGGTTTCATAATGACATCACAGGTAGTGATTAAAACGATTCCAGAAGTGATGCAATGAGGAAAAACATATTTTTCAACATCAACCAAGGTCTGTGAGAATATATAGCATATTCACTGTATAATGAAATCAAATCGAAATTTACAGAATAAGGGTGCATACTGTAGTGCTGTAGGGTAATGAGAAAACAATTTTATTTGGGCACTTTTTGTAGATGTTTTTCTATGAATGTTAGTCGTCAGTGAGCCAAACATTTATTTTTATTATGTATTGGATTCATGTGCAAAAGGGCAGAGACTCAGAACTTTGGTAGCACAGTAAGGTTGTAGCATTAGGTGGTAGCGAATGCATGACAGTATTGTGTTAACTTACAACAGAATAATATTAAGCATAATATTTTACAAGGGGAATGTAAAACTTTAGTTTGAATCTAAAATGTACATTGATAAGCTAAAGGACACAACACCCTGAATGCCAACAGTTAAAAGCAGTGGGTAGTCTCAAAATCACTTGTGTTTCTAAGGCAGAGGGTTGACAATCTGTGCCGAATTATGATGTAGAATGTTTTGGGAAATAAACAGAAAATGTGACCCAAGTTTAAGTCAAAAGGGATTGAAAGGACACCTACTGTGTTTGCACAGTCTGCCAGCAAATGGTTATTGTCTTTAACATGTAGCAATTTAGTTCACATTTATAAAGATAATTGCAATACTGACTTGTGTGCTGCTGTGGAAATCAGGATCACTGTATTACGTTTAAAAAAACAATTTAATTGTCCCTATAAACATCATACACCACTTATTTTAGAAAATAAGAATAAATAAATATTCCACTGTTACTGGAATATACTATCAAGACCTATTGCTAAAAGGTAAATATTTTCAAATCAATAGCTACATTTCATGAAGCAATAAGAAGTAGCACCCAATCACACTAGTCTGAGAATCTCCATGCTTTGCATTTGTGTGTGTCCATGTTTTACTGTATTTGTGAGTAGCAAGGAATGTTAAATTAGACCTTGTGGGGATATTTTACTGGTCCACATAAGGAAAAGGGATATTTTAGGCAATATGTTCTGATACTTATAAAAGTTACAATTTAGGTTAGGGATCAGTCTTTAGGGAAAAAAGGTTTATGAGAGGAAATACATTTCTTTAAATTTTTGTACCCAAAAGGATAGTAAAACTTAAAATGTGTTTGTGTGTATGTGAATGAGTGCATATAATCAGGTGAAAATTATGGGCATCTTTGATAAAGATAAAATAATATGAATACTCAGCTATATATTTATGATAACACATGGTTATATCAATATACAGTTCTGGAAACAATTAAGAGACCACTGCACCTTTTTCTTTAAAAAGTTGAAAAGGAAAGTTTTGAGTGAAGAACAGAAGCGTTCAATTTGCAGTGGTCTCTTAAATTTAACTCCTCACTCAAAACCTTCCTTTTTGACTTTTTTGGAAAGGAAAGGAAAAGGTACAGTTGTCTCTTATTTTTTCCAGAGCTGTAAAATTATACAATTCCTTGTCAAATTGTTAGTTTCAGGTCCTGTGTGTGTGTGTGAGCTGATTGCAATGCATTGGGAATAGAGGGCAAGATAAACATTTTGTGGTATTATGAGCATCATTTTCACCCAGTTACCAGAGACACATTGTAAAAGTTTACAATCACACAAAAACACATTTTGATTTACATTTTAATAGCCTGAACACATATTGTGAAAAATACATCAAAGAAGCATTTACAGTATAGTGATTTGAACCATACAAATTTATCTATTTTATGCATTTAACACATGAAAAACAAATGATTTAGATCGAACATATAGATAAAAATCAACATACCTATTGTAAATCGACACCCGGAATGTTATTTTTGGTGCCAAATCCTTTCTTTTATATATATTTTTTAAATGTGCAGAAAGAAATGATGATGAAAAATGAAGAGATGACGAAAAATTACTGATATATTTAAAGCCATTGAAACTGAAAGGTAAACATAGTGTTCAATGATCTCCATTTTAGAACTTGTATAACATTCTAAGTGACGGAAGGTTATGGTTTGAAGAATAACATTTAAGAACACAATAGCTTCCAGGTTTCTCTTTCCTATAATATTGCTTTATGTAACTACATCCAACATCTACAAAACAAAATTGACGTTGTATGGAAATCCTTCACCAGTCCACTTTTTAAACATTTTTGTGTTTCAATGCCATGGAACCTGGTAATTTTAAAGAACAAACTTGATTTAAATTAAACACTTTGTTATTATTGGAACTGTTCTTGAAGAATGTTCAAAATATTTATCCAATAACCTATACTAATATTTCAAATTTAAATTGTGGTTGCTTAGAATGTCGCCATACAATTATGTTCTCAACAATCCAATAGTTCATTTCATAGGTCTATTGTATGGCTATGAACTAGTCATAATTATATTTTGTATATGTGCAAAATGTGAAGAATGTAAAAATCTATAATGCTTTCCTTTCACTTTTGGTTTATCTCTATTCATCTACATCTACATTAATTACTATGAATTGTAATGCAAGAAGAGGCCTTAAAAACGCAAATAATTATACCAGAGGACTTCATTCTAAAATGTAATACAAGGACGCAAAAAATGTATTAAATGTTAATCGTTTTGTCCAATTGTCTCTACTAATGTTTAAATAAAACAATTTTCAATGTTATTGTTTGATTTGCCTATGGTACAGTCTCTTTTACTTTGCAGGTTTATATATAACATTAGCTGATTATATTTATATGCTTATATGACTAATCATGATATACATTCATTGGTATAACATTATTATTCCAATCCTTGCCTCTTCTTTGTCATTGCCAAATAAACATTTCTGGAACATGACATCAGGGACGTCACCAGACTTGCAAAACACTTTAGGCCAAGCTCATTTGTTGTGGGTCTGGGGTTCTGGTGACTGGGATGGGGGGTACACACTTGACATGGAGTTTAAGTGAAATGTAAGCTAAAGAGACTGATACCTATGCTGTTTTAAGTTCCTCAAATGTTTCTGTTTCACCTAGAGCATATCATTCTCTGCAGAGATATGGACAAATGTGTGGGTCATTGGTTTATTCACACTAATTTCTAACATGTATATTTGAAATAACTCAAACTGTAATTCTTCAGTAATGTACAGTTTGATGTATTATTATTCTATTCCAAATGTCAATAAAATAGTTTACTCCTATTTGTAATTTCATTTTCTTAACAAATGCAGTGTACATCATCGGCAGACAACATGTGATGAACAGATAATTTCAAGTAGCCAACTGAGAAGGGAATGTGCAAGGGAATGAATAGGGACAACAAAAGACTGGAAAAGTTATGTAATGCAAAAAAAATCCTGGTGGAAATTCTCACAACTAACTGGGTTAGTTGGCAACAGGTCAGTAACATGATTGTGTAAAAAAGAGCATCCCAGAGAGGATTAGACTTTCAGGAGTAAAGATGGGGAGGGGTTAACCACACTGTGAAAGACAGAGCAGGCAAATAGTGCAACATTTTTAGAATGACGTTCCTCAACATAAAATGTTTGGGCATTTGAGTTTGGGCAACTCATCAGCTATGGTACATAATTAAAAGATTCATAGAATCTAGAAAATCTATATGCAACGGCTAAAAGCCAATATTGGATGGCTGTAATCTTCAGGCCCTCCGGTGGCAATGCTTTATTAACAGACACAACTCTGTAGGGGATTTGACTGCATGGGCTAAAGAACACTTTTGAAAACCATTGTCTGTGAACAAAGTATGTTGTTGTATCCACAAATGCAAATAAAATCTCAAACAGGCAAAGACGCTGGGTCCTTAGGACTAAAGACGAGTAGCATCATCTGGCTTGTTATCAGTGCATAGTTCGAAAGGAAGCCTCCATGGTGGTATGGTAAATTAATGCACATGGCATGGGTGAATTGCACATGCGAAAAGGCACCATTAATGCTGAACTATATATAAGTTTTGGAGCAACATATGCTGCCATCCACACAATGTATTTCAGGGAAGACCTTACTTATTTCAGCAAGACAATGCCAAACCACATTCTGCACATATAGTGGTGTGAAAAAGTGTTTGCCACCTTCCTGATTTCTGCATGTTTGTCACACTTAAATGCTTCGGATCATCAAAAACATTCTATTACTCGAAGAAACCACAAGTAAACACAAAATGCAGTTTTTAAATTAATGTTGTTTTTATTAAGGGAAAACAAAATCCAAACCCAAATGGCCTGTGATGGAAATTCCATCGATAGACACTCTTAAAGGAGTAGGAACCGAGACAAAATTCTCTTGGCACAATTAGCAGTTTATTTGCAAATAGAGAGACGCGTCAAACGCTTACAGAATAATCATTCAAGGAGCCTCTAAAGGATAAATACATGAACAGTCTGTATTTATTGCAGTTAAAAGGGGTGTGGTCAAATGCTACCCATCAATCTTAGGTCACACAGGTTTTACCCACATGGGTGACCTTTTCAACTTTTGAAAAGGACTAGGAGCATCTGGACATAAATAGATGCCCTGTTGGGTTATACTGATGGGCAGATTAATGAGTAACCCTATAATCTGCCGATACCAGTCAATGATGCCCCCTAGGCAAATACCAGATCCCCCTCTCCTACATTTCCTAAGAAAAAAGGACAGATACCTTTATTGGTTTAGTCAGTTGAATATATTGAGATATATGTCACAACCAAAGACCAGAGTTACATACCAGGCAATAGATAAGCAACAAGTCTCCAATGTACATTAGTAAAGAAATTGCCACAAAAGGCCCTGTGTGAAAAATGTATTGCCCCCCTACAAACTAATACCTGGTTGGGCCACCCTTAGCAGCAACAACTGCAATCAAGCATTTGCTTGATCTTTCACAGACTCATTGCAAGTCTGTAAAATACTTTTACTGTGGAGGAAGTTGGGCCCACTCACCTTCGCAGAATTGTTGTAATTTAGCCACATTGGAGGGTTTTCGAGCATGAACTGCATTTTTAAGGTCATGCCACAGCATCTAAATAGGATTCAGGTCAGGACATTTCCTAGGCCCCTCCAAAGTCTTAATTTTGTTTTTCTTCAGCCCTTCAGAGGTGGACCTGTTTGTGTGTTTTGGATCATTGTCCTGCTGCAGAAACCAAGTTCGCTTTAACTTGAAGTCACGAACAGATGGCCGGATATTCTCCTTCAGAATTCTTTGGTAGACAGCAGAATTCATGGTTCCATTTACCACAGCTTGTCTTCCAGGTCCTGAAGCAGCAAAACAGGCCCAGAACATCACACTACCACCACCATATTTTACTGTTGGTACGATGTTCTTTTTCTAAAATGTGGTGTTACTTTAATGCCAGATGTAATGAGACACACACCTTCCATCAGTCCACAGAGAATTTTCCCAAAGGTCTTGGGGATTATCAATATGTTTTCTGACAAAAATGAGATAATAATGTTCTTTATGCTCAGCAGTGGTTTTCATCTTGGAACTCTGCCATGCAGGCCATTTTTGCCCAGACTCTTTTGGTGGAGTCATGACCTTAACTGAGGCAAGTGAGGCCTGCAGCTCTTTGGATGTTGTTGTGGGGTCTTTTGTGACCTCTTGGATGAGTCGTCATTGCGCTCTTGGGGTAATTTTGGTCTAAACTGGTCTGACTGCAGTCCATACCTGTTACCCTCTGAAAGTACTTAGCGCATTATGAAACAGTGTGAGAAAATAGACCCAAACTGTTAAGCAGCTGAATTCCTGTATAAAGCCATAATGGGAACACATTTCACTTTCAAAATTAAAGCAACTGGTCTTCTGAATTTTCAAATGCTAACAGAGTATTGTTAACAGAAGAGGTGTTGCAACACAGTGCCCCTGTCCAAACTTTTTTGAAACGTGTTGCTGGCATCAAATTCAAAATGGCCATGTATTTATTCATAAATGTGCTTTTCGTAAATTAAAGGCACATTGAATGCTTTTATAAAAGCTATATTGCAGATTGCAATATTTGTTGTCATCAGTCAGCATAAATTGTGCCGCCTTTAGTAACAACCCTCCAGGGTATGTACTTCCTGCGCCAGGGAAGAGCTACTGATCCACTTTTACACAGCCATCATCCAGTCGGTTCTCCGCATGTCCATCACTTGTTTTGATCTGCCACGAAACTGGAAAGGAACAGACAGTCAGAAATACAAAAAAGATAATTGGTGCCAACCTGCTCTCCATCCAGGACTTATACAAAACCAGAGTCAGTAAAAGGGAATGAAACATCACTGCAGATCCATCACACCCTGGATACAACCTGTTCCAGCCCCTCCCCTTTGGTAGGCGCTTACAGAGCATTGTATGCCCAAACAAGCAGACACATGAAACGTTTCTATCCTCTCTGATGAACAGTCAACTTCAGCCACTTTGTGCCAAGCACAATCCCTGTATAACCACCCAGTAACTCTGACCCTAAAATCCACCTGTAAACTCCTTTTTGCGTCATCCTGTAATTCAGTGATGTTGTTCATACTCTATATACAGTCCCCTCCAAAAGTAATACAACAGTAATGCAAATTCCTTTGTTTTTGTTGTTCACTGAAGACATTCAGGTTTAAGATCAAAAGATGGGTATGAGACAAGAGTTCAGAATTTCAGATTTAATTTCCTGGTATTCGCATCTAGATGTGATAAACAACTTAGGACATACCACCCTTTGATTGAACCCACCCATTTTTCAAGTGAGCAAATATAGGTTTCAAAGTCATCAAACACAATTTTTCTGAGGGCTTCTCTTGATTCAAATATTCAATATAACATTCGTGGACCTTTTCAAATACACCAACGTCATCCAAAATCTCTTTACATATTGGACAACATTTTCTGCTACATTTGTGTGATTCAGGGTTATACATTTTTAGATTATAATTGACATGGCATGAAAGGCATCTCTTATTGATGTCACACCAGCTGGCAAAAGTTGATGCAACAGAATGCTATAAGGCCAACTTGTGTTTTTCATAGCAGTAAGCTGAACGACAAAGACGGTTACAGTCATAACACTTTGTGAGCTGCAGTGGCTGATATGAACAGTTCGCATCAATGCATACTGCACAGTTATAAGGACAGGAGTGCCTTCCTACTCGCGTAAAGCTGGTATGGCATGACAGACAGATAGATGTAGGCTACACCCAAGAATTCCTTATTGTTTTTAATACCATAATACTGATCGTCTTGTACAAACAAATACAGCATTTGTGGATGAGGGTGTAATGTGTTTTGGAATTTCAAGATGGCAGACTCATCCCTACTATGATAGGACAGTACAAGCCTTTCAATCATATCCAGAAATTGTTTCAAGTTTGCATTACCATTCTCCATAATATAGGATACATTGTTTCATATAGAATGACCATTCATTTCTAATTGCAATCCATCTCTAGGCTCAGCGTAGGCTGTAGCTCTAACAGTTCTGTTAAACACATTGACATAGAATGCTGAATAATCCTACATTTCAGTAGTGTGAGAAAAATTTAAATGCCGTCATATTTCAATGTTGCTGTATTTATTGCGATAAACAATATTCACATTTCTATCAACACCTCTACCCTTTTGATTCACACCTGAATGGGATGCCTGCGGTTCTAAAGGTGTCGGCGATGTCATGTGAGAAGCTGGTTCAGGATTTAACTCTTTATTTGTCTAATCAGCGCATCATAGTCTGGGTTAATGTGTATTGCTTCTGGACTAGAAGCTGAGATTAATTCATCATAGTTTATGTGTAATGCTTCTGGACTCGAAGCTGAGATTAATTCATCGTAGTTTATGTGTAATGCTTCTGGACTCGAAGCAGGTGGCTCTGGGATTAACTCGTTCATTTGTTCAACCAGCGTTGAATAATCAATGTCTGATGTTTCTGTATCTTACTGTTGTGATTTTGTTTGAGCTATCAATTCCTTAACAGGGGTTTGGATCTTGCTTTGGTTCCATTTTTTAAATATTTTCCCGATCAGTGTCGGGAGTTTATTTTTCCAGAAAGCTTTATCTTGTTGCCTTTGACAGCTTAATTGATCACTTGTGTAACTGATCTTCCCTAGCTTTTACAAACCATGCAAGCTCTTTTCTGAAAAACAAATGTGGTTCTGCTTCGTCTTCACTATTAGAATTCTCAAAAAAATATTTGCGAGGTGGTTTATAGAAGCATCAACACCATCATTACTATATTGAAATTAAATCAATGTATGAATTAAATCTCACCTATAGCATATCTTGATGGAGAGGAACCGTACGGAGCTTCAACCTCTTCTTCAGGCCTTGATTCTGTTATATCGATGACTTCCGATAGAAACTGATCAAATGACATGTTGAAAATCCTAAGAGTTTAGAAACTCGTCTAAGGGTCTTTCAACATCATCTTAGTTAAATATAGTGTTACATTAATATCAAGTCTTACCGTTAAACGTGTTGAGAGAGCAAAATCCTTTTTTGAATTGATGAGAGTTTTTTCTTGAGACATATTCTAATTATTCAACAAATGAATAAACGGCAAAGAGAGAATAATGAATTTACTGTCTTTTGTTAACGTTTTAACAACCTATTTTATTTCATTGGGTCATTAGGGTCAAGAGATGTCCTGCCAGTTTTGAGAGATGTGCATAGGTGTCAAGCTTTTCATTTAAAATATCCCAATGTTTTAAATGAACTAATCTGTTGCTGATATGGCCCCAGCGTTTTAAATTCTCTCTTTGCCTAAAACTTTTATTAATATTGTAAAGCATGAGAGAAATAACGGTCCAGTAGTTCACGAGGAAGCTAAATATCTCTATAAAATAATGAACTTTGTTTGCAAAGTTACCATAAATGGGACAATCAACTAGAACTGTGGCATTAGTACTTTGGTAAATCATACACCCATATAATGAGATCCTAACTTTCTCAACACTTTTCCGTTTACTTCAAACTTGGTAGCAAAGTCTGAACCTCTATTGACTATGCTAAACACATTTTTACACATATTATACCATTCATAAACCCCGAACAAGGGTTTAAATATACCCTGTTCTAAAGTGCTACTACTTTGAGAATCTGAATGTATAAGTTCGTTCTTGGCAGAATAGATCTGTAATAGTGAATTGATTGGATCGTATGTATGTTTAAAGTTATTTTCACTAGTTTTGATCTCACACTCTAAATTCACTGTCAGTCTATGAATGAGCCTTTCAATGTCTGAATCTGTATACCCTGGCAATTTCAGGCAGACTGCATCATTTGTTCTAGCTGACATATTTCCGATCCATTCATATACATAAATTTTTTTCATGTAACCGGTATAACAGACAGCAGAGCTCGAAACTCTCATGAGGGGTGGAGCTATACCCTGAACCAACCCTAACCAACAGCTGTCATGGACATCATAGGAAGACAACATCCCTTGGCATTTACTTATTTACAATCTCAGGAAGTTCTGATGATCAATAACCCACAACCCCGTTGAGATTTATGTATTTGTGACGTTCAATGTATTACCCCGGGGGGAAACTCTGACTGTTGTTGGTGCGTATGCAGTTCGGGGTATTCAGCCTTCTTGGAGACCCTGAATGGAGACCTGTACAGGGCTCCACTAGAGGACTCAATAATTGTGCTGGGGGACTTCAACGCACACGTGGGCAATGATGGAGACACCTGGAGAGGTGTGATAGGGAGGAACGGCCTCCCTGATCTGAACTTGAGTGGTTGTTTGTTGTTAGAGTTCTGTGCTAGTCATGGATTATCTATAACGAACACCATGTTCGAACATAAGGATGCTCGTAAGTGTACGTGGTACCAGATCACTCTAGGCTGAAGGTCGATGATTGATTTTGTGATCGTGTCATCGGATCTGAGGCCGCATGTTTTGGACCCTCGGCTAAAGAGAGGGGCGGAGCTGTCAACCGATCACCATCTGGTGGTGAGTTGGGTCAGGGGGTGGGGACGACTCTGGATAGACCAGGAAGGCCCAAACGGGTAGTGCAGGTGAACTGGGAACGTCTGGAGGAGGCCCCCGTCCAAAAGATCTTTAACTCACACCTCCGGCGGAGCTTTTCTGACATCCTTGTGGAGGTTGGGGGCATTGAAACCAATTGGTTAATGTTTAAAGCTTCCATTGCCGAAGCTGCGGTGGGGAGTTGTGGTCTAACGGTCCTAGGTGCCTCAAGGGGCGGTTACCCTCATACACATTGGTGGACACCGGTGGTCAATGAAGCCGTTCGACTGAAGAACGAGGCCTTCCGGGATATGTTATCCCGGAGGACTCCAGAGGCAGTTGCAGAGTACCAACCCGAAGGGCTGCGATCTTTGCCGTGTAAGAGGCAAAACAGGACTTTCGGTTGGCACCAAGGTGTTTCTGGAAAACCCTCCGCCACCTCAGGAGGGGGAAACTGGGAACCCTCCAAGCTGTGTACAGTAAGGATGGAACACTGTTGATCTCAACTGAGGAGGTATTGGGGCGATGGAAGGAACACTTTGGGGAACTCCTAAACCCCACTAACATGCCCTCTTTAGTGGAGGCAGAGCTGGATGCTGATGGGGAAGCATCTCCTTGGCAGAAGTCACTGAGGTAGTTAAACAGGGGCAAATCTCCGGGGATTAATAAGATTCATCCAGAAATGTTGAAAGCTTTGGATGTGGAGGCGATGTCTTGGATGACATGCCTCTTCAACATTGCATGGGAGTCGGGGGTAGTGCCTAAGGAATGGCAGACTGGGGTGATGGTTCCCCTGTTCAAAAACGGGGGCCAGAAGGTGTGTGCCAATTATAGAGGTATCATACTACCCAGCCTCCCTGGGAAAGTCTACTCAAAGGTGTTGGAAAGGAGGGTTTGGCAGAGTCAGGCCTCAGATTGAAGAGGAACAATGCGGATACCGTCCTGGTCATGGAACAACCGACCACCTCATTACTCTTGCAATGATCCTGGAGGGGGCCTGGGAATATGCCCATCCGGTCTACATGTGCTTTGTGGCTCTGGAGAAGGTGTATGAACAGATCCCCCAGGAGATACTCTAGGAGGTGCAGTGGGAGTATGGGGTGAGGAGGTCCCTTCTTAGGGCTATCCAGTCCCTGTATTTCCAAAGTGAAAGCTGTTTTTGGGTTCTCAGTAGTAAGTCGGACTCATTCCAGGTGGGGGTTGGCCTCCGTCAGGGCTGTGGTTTGTCACCAATCCTGTTTGTAACGTTTATGGACAGGATATCGAGGCACAGTTGGGGTGGGGAGGGTTTACAGTTCGGTGGGCTGGGGATCTCATCGCTGCTTTTTGCAGACGATGTGGTCCTGATTGCATCATCGGTCTGTGACCTCCAGCCCTCACTGGACTGGTTCGCAGCCGAGTGCAAAGCGGTTGGGATGAGGATTAGCACCTCAAAATCTGAGGCCATGGTTCTCAGCAGGAAACCAATGGAGTGCCTCCTCCGGTTAGGGAATGAGGTTTTATCCCAAGTAAGGGAGTTCAAATATCTCGGGGTCTTGTTCACAAGTGAGGGAAAAATGGAGCTGGAGATTAGCCGGAGAAACGGAGCAGCGGGAGCGGTATTGCAATAGCTTTACCACACTGTTGTGATGAAAAGAGAGCTGAGCCGGAAGGCAAAGCTCTTGATATACCGGTGAATTTTTGTTCATACCCTCACCTATCATGATCTAGTTCTTTGGGTCATGACCGAAAGAACTAGATCGCAAGTACAAGTGGCTGAAATGAGTTTTCTCAGAAGGGTGGCTGGCATCACCCTTAGAGATAGGGTGAGAAGCTCAGTCATCCGTGAGGAACTTGGAGTAGAGGGGCTGCTCCTTCGCATTGAAAGGAGCCATTTGAGGTGGTTCGGGCATCTGGTAAGGATGCCCCCAGGACGTCTCCCTAGGGAGGTGTTCCAGGCACATCCAGCTGGGAGGAGACTTCTGGGTAGGCCCAGGATTAGGTGGAGAGAATATATTTCGACTTGGACATGGGATCGCCTCGGAATCTCCCAGTCAGAGCTGGCAAATGTAGCTCGGGTAAGGGAAGTTTGGGGTCCCTGCTGGAGCTCCTGCCCCCGCGCCCACGACCCGACAATGGATAAGCGGATGAAGATTATGTTTTATTTCGCTCCTCCTTTCTGTGGCCTATTTCATAAGTCACGGTTGTCACTGGTGTATCATTAACCACAGATGCCATCTTGATTCTTATACAGAGTAAACAACTATTTCAACTGCAAACCCCAAGAAGTCTAACACTTATTTATTGGTAACTCTTTGAAAAACAGCTACTGCTCAACACCCCTGGCTCTGCTTCTCTCCGTAAGCTAAAACCTCAAGAAACCCAACAACCTTGCATCTCAAGAAACTCTACACCCTCTCCTACCCAGAGGAGGACGGAAGACCCTGGGAAAATAACTGTCCAAATATTACCACCCACCCTAAGACCTTCTCTAACCGGACATGTAAACCCCCTGAAATACACAACTGTTTACATGCCAAGGAGACATAAATTAACCACCATTAAAAGCAGTTTTCATAATCCTTTTGACCTAACCCCTCTCATCCCACAGAATCACCTGCTCTACACCTCCCTTTCTAACCAGACATGTAACCCCTCAGAAATGCTACCTTCCGGTCATAAATCATCAAATAATTTTCTCATACATATGCAGCTGCCAAAGGTCAAAGCAATAAATCAGTCGTTGACATGCAGCGAATCCTATCTTCTTCTTGCATTCGATCATCCCTTCTCTGACATTGTCAGCTGTCGGGGATGTTTCGTCTTAGGATTTCTATCGGACAGTTTACTTAACTGAACCTGCAAGACATGCTGGTGGGGTCCAGCAGGGTGTACATCCTTGGCTTGCTCATTCTGCTGCGAACCACTAGGTGCTAAAGCACCTGTTGCCCTGCTATCCCTCGGGTTATGCTGAATAAACTTTGGAGGGTGTTCTCTGTGATCACTGGTCCTATATAGGGGCAGGTGTGCCCTAATTGGCTGTTGCATCTAGCATAATGAGTTTTCAGTAGGGCCGCTGATCTGGCAAAGGTAAACCACAAGGAGCTTAAAGCCCCTCCAGGGGGCTCTGCTCCACTCATATAATTAGTTACATTTCTGGTAACTAACCTTCTAGTGAACTGTTAACTAAGCCACCATTTAATATTTGAGTAAGTACAACATGAGACAATTACAGATTTTTTCTGTTTTTTATTCAACAAGATTGAAAACATTTTACTTAACATTATTTGTACCCATTGGTGTCATCATAACCGGATGCGTAAAATATGATTGTACAAACATTTGGCCACACAATGATAAATTATGAAAAATGTAATACTCACAGTTGTTTTTGTTACTGAACAAGTATGTGACAAGTCCAGTAATAATTAATTAAACATCACTTTTTATTGAAATTCTCTATACAGGGCGAGATCTCTTTTGAGAGGTATGACTTTGGGACTTGTGATAGAAATTTCATCGATAGACACTCAAAGGAGTAAGACCGAGACAAAATTCTCTTGGCACAATTAGCAGTTTATTTGCAAATAGAGAGACGCGTCAAATGCTTACAGAATAATCATTCGAGGAGCCTCTAAAGTAAATTACATATACAGCTCGTATTTATTATAGTTAAAATGGGTGTGGCAAGATGCCACCCATCAATCTTAGGTCACACAGGTGGGAGGGTTATCCCCCCATCTTATCCTTCCTGCCCTAAATGTTCACTGTTGTGTTTACCTAAACGGGACAACTGCCACTACCGTCCCCCAACACTCACATTCCTAAGGAACCAAGGACAGATACCCGTAATGGTTTAGCCAGTTGAGCAGAAGGTCAGAGAACCTAATGATTCTCTGAAATAATACAGATGCATGTCACAACCAAAGACCAGAGTTACATACCATGTAATAGATAAGCAAACATGTCTCCAAAATACATTAGTTAAGAAATTGCCACAACAGACTCCCCTCTATACCAAGCTTGACAGAGGCTGTGTGGTTACATATAATTTCAAATGGTGTAGATGGACAACACACCAGATCTGCAAAACAAACTCTTGGATGTACAGATAAACATATTATTATTATGCAACAATTGGAATGCAGAATTATTAGGCAACTAATAAAAAAATCTCCCAACTCATCTGTAACAAATAAGTAACACAAAATGACTATTTATAAAAAATGTTGTTCCTTCAAAAATATTCAGTGACCAATATAACCACCCTTCTTTTCAATAACTGCCATGAGCCTTCCATCCATGGAGTCTGTCTGTTTCTTGATCTATTAGCAATCATTTTTCGCTGAAGCTGCAAACACAACCTCCCAGATGCTATTCCAAGTGATGTTTTGTCTTCCCTGACTGTAAATCTCACATTTGAGAGGGGCCCACACATTATCAATAGGATTTATGTCAGGAGAGGAAGAGGGCCAGGTCATTATTTGAGCATCTTTTTGGCTCTTTTTTGTTGGCCAAGCAGTGGAGTACTTGGATTCATGTGATGGAGCATTGTCCTACATAAAGATCATGGCCTTCTGGAATGCTGAAGATGTCTTCCTGTACCACTGCTGGAAGAAAATATCTTCCAGAAACAGTCATTAGGATTGGGAGTTGAGTTTCAGTCCAACATCAACCAAAAAAGGTCCAAATTCCTCATCCTTTTAATGATAGCAGGCCATACCAGTACCCCTCCTATACCTTGCTGGCGCCTGACTCAAAGTGGTGCCCCGTGTCCTATCTGGTCCATCAAGAGTCCCTCTCATTTCATCTGTCCTTGATACCTTTAAACAATCTGTCTTCAGGTATTTCTGTAACCAATCCAATGTAAATCTACATTTTTGAAAGAGGGAAAGTTAAACTAATATCCAATGTCCACATATCCAATGTCCCTCTGAAATGTTAATGCTTATTTTACTGAAGATTAATATTCTACAAATGTGAAAGATTTTCATGCTTAGGAAATGAGGGGGATCTGGTATTTGCCTAGGGGGCACCATAGACTGGTATCGGCAGATTATAGGGTAACTCGTTGATATGCCCATCTGTGTAACTCTTTAGGGCATCTATTGTCTGTCTGGATGCTGCAAGCCCTAACAGAGTTGAAGAGGTTACCCATGTGGAGAAGGATAGCCTGCCCTTTGTATGAAGCTTAGGTAGTAATAGAACTAAGGGAATATGTTCTGTTGAGTTTGCAAAGATGTGCAGCATCATACCACACCCCTTTAACTATTATAAATACTGACCATTGTTGTATTTTCCTTCAGAGGCTCCTCAAATGATTATTCTGTAAGCGTTTGACGCATCTCTTTATTTGCAAATAAACTGCTAATTGTGCCAAGAGAATTTTCTCTCTGTTCTTACTCCTTGAAGAGTGTTTATCGATGAAATTTCCATCACACATTACACAGTCAAATTCCCTCCAGTAAGAAAGGTTTATCCGACAAAAGACCCTTGTATGGTATGTTCCAACCTATGGTCAATGGTCCTATCCATCCTGTGACAGTCACATGTGCAACTCCTAGCAGGAGGTATGGACAGGATGTGTGGGGCTGTTGTGGCAATTTCTTAACTAATGTATTTTGGAGACATGTTTGCTTATATATTACCTGGTATGTCACTCTGGTCATTGGTTTTGACATGCATCTGTATTATTTCAGAGAATCATTAGGTTCTCTGACCATCTGCTCAACTGGCTAAACCATTAAGGGTATCTGTCCTTTGTTCCTTAGGAATGTGATTGTTGGGGGAAGGTAGGGGCAGTTGTCCCTTTAGGTAAACAGAACAGTGAACATTTATGGCAGGAAGGATATGATGGGTGGGATAACCCTCCCACCTGTGTGACCTAAGATTGATGGGTAGCATTATACCACACCCCTTTAACTGTTATAAATACTGACCGTTGTTGAATTTACTTTAGAGGCTCCTCGAATGATTATTCTTTAAGCATTTGACGCATCTCTCTATTTGCAAATAAACTGCTAATTGTGCCAAGAGAATTTTGTCTCTGTCTTACTCCTTTGAGTGTCTATCGATGAAATTTCCATCACAGGGGCCCATCAGTATCAGGCAACCCTTTCTGTCTATTGTCCGTTGTTCAGAGTTAGTCAGTACATCTGTGTTAAGTTTCTCAAGCCTACTTCCTCTCAACAGTATGACATTAGAAAAATGTACAGCCTATGACCAGATTCGGATCATATTACGTAAATGTGTATTATATTTGGAGATTATGCTGCTCAAGAAATAACGTAATTCATGTCTTGTCCATAGCCTACAATAATTTGAACCAGGAAAAAAAACGAATTGGTAAAGATTAATACAACAATCCCCAAAAAAGAGCCAGCCATCTGAAGTGCTTAATGATATTTGAATGAAACAGTCGGGTCGCTGATCTCTGGTCAGATATTTCTTTAAAAGAGCAAAGGAAGTATAAACATTTGCCCTACCCTTGTAAACATAAACTATAATTATCTGAAAACATTAAACCATCCTGACGAATTTATATTTCAGTCAACAACATTCATTTCAAAATGAACTAACCATGAATATTGGGTCTACGTCTCAGTTTGGTCCCCCGAAGACAAATACGTCTTGTGGGAAGGTTGGCTTGGTGGTTCTCCAGTGCTCACCCTCCCAAGTCTCAATCTGGTGTGGCTGGACCTGGGATCATTTCCCTTTTTTCAGTTATCATCCAGTGCCCTTTGACATTGTTGAATGATGCAAATAAATTTGGAAGACTGCCACTTCGGAGACAAAACCTCATATGATGTTTTATTTTTGTTGCCACTCATCGCTTAACATCAGAGACGCAATGGCCCCCTTGAGGTATGCTAGATCTCCCGGGGTGAGGATCTTCTCCCATATAGTCACTCTTTTTGTAAAGCTGAAACAAGAGTATGCATGGAAATGTTTGGATCAATGTCAAATAAAAAAACAAGTCATCAACTAGCATGTTTGTTCAGTAGTAACCTTTATTAATGTACTTATTAAAATATGCATACACCAGCAGATATTGCCATTCTTTCCAGCCTGAACAACTCCCAGTGTGATGTTTTTGTTGTGCAAGAAGACCTAAAACTGAAATAATTTGGAATTAGTATAAATATGCTCAAAGTAACTGCTTTAACCATGTCAGACTTTCAGTCAGGAGTACAATGTAAACTCAAAATGTCAATAGCTTGAGTGATAGTGTTTCCATATAACGCACCAAAACAGAAAAAGAAAGAAAAAAAACATAGTCTTCTCAATGTGTATCTGTGCCTGTAATCATAAGTGGCATAATTAAACCTATATAGAAAGTATACAAATTCTTACATACCAGTCACCTGGACCCACTCTCCACTGGAGCTTTACAAGTTTTCTGATGACTTGCCTTACTTGGCTGGGGTTGGAATGATACAAAAAATATGTTACCAATGTGAATGCAAACCATCTATTCTAGGCCTTTGCCTAAACACTAAAATGTGTATAACAGAGAGTTGCAGCTTACACATTGCTCCAGTGGCAGTTGCATGCTCCCTGTACCACTGTTTCTGACATTGTTCTTTAAATGTTATCTTGTTGATGGTTTTCTTTATTGTAATTGATGGCGCTGTAGAAGATTAATTGTTATGCATCTATATTATATATGACAGATGCATAAATATATTCTATTTGCATGAATTAGGTTTATTAAATATGTGTTAAATATGTAGGATTTGTGTATATGATATGCAGGCTGGATACTTTGCTCTGTATAGGACTTTGGGAAACATGTGGTTAAAAGTGGCTATAGCTTGTCTCCTCACCTTCAGATGTCTTGCCAGCAAATCCTTGTTCTCCTTTTGGCTCCAGGCCCAAATATGGGAATTCTTTAGATTAGGTGTCCTATGGTTGTAGGAGTTGGAGCATTATGATGAGAACCAGATGTTAGAAGATCATAAGGGGCCCCACCAACTGTGTATCTTTGTCATACCTTGGAACGTGCACATGAGTGTATGTTGTCTGTGTATCACCTACAAGCTTGCAATAAACTATAAGAATTAATGTACTGGATTCCTAGAGTTTTTATAATTAAGAAATTAGAATAAAGAGGACTCAACCCGTCTAACCTGAGAAGTGGAAAAGATTTATCCGCAGCAATTTGGCGAGCCAGCCAGGAGGGCAATACCCCATGTTTGGTTTGACTGACTGCGCTGACGGACGGAAGGTTTCCGACTACTGAGTGCACTTAGGACAAGGTAAAGCAGACACCTATTTACTAAAAGATCTGTGTTAGAGTCGGTTATCTTCTGCCCGTCGACGGGAAGGATCAGACTTTACTGGGTGACGCCCTTCCCGGGAGAGTCATTCTGTAGGGGACCAGTGCTAATTTAATTTAATTCAATTAAACTGTCAGATTGTTACAGTTAGGTATTTCTGCCAGGTGAATGCAGAAGAAATAACAAAAATTTTAAAAAAAGAGAACAAGAACTAAACTGTCAGAGTGTTACAGTTACTCATTTCTACCAGGCTGATATAGAAGAAATAACAAAAATTAAAAAAAAGATTAAGAATTAAACTGTCAGAGTGTTACAGTTACTCATTTCTGCCAGGCTGATGCAGAAGAAATAACAAAACAAAACAAAAAAACAAGAGTAGAACCGTAGCTACATATACCCTTTGTTCATGTGTGTGTGTGTGTGTCTGTGCTTGGTGGCCTCTTTGAGCCACTGGAGCAATTCTGTTTGTGCTAATCGTAATGTTGTCCTGTTTTGTGTTATGTCATTACTAATGTTTCTAGAATAAGACGCACTGTTTTGCTAATACAGAAATTTGATTAATTATTTTATTTTTAAACGGTACCTTTGTTTGTTTGGCAAACTTAACTGCAATTTGGCTGCCCCCTTTAAAAAAAGAGAAAAAAACCCCAGGCTGTGTGGGATTCACTGACAAAGAGAAGAGAAAAAAAAAAAGGAAGAGTTTTGGGTGTGTGCGTGCGTGCGTGCGTGGAGTGTGTGGAAATGCCGGCATTGTTTGTTTAGGGAGAATGAAAGTTGTTAATGGTCGTTGACACTCTAAGACTGAAAATGATTTGAATGGATCAGCGAATCATGAATGACTTTATGTGAAATGTAACAGAATTGAAAGTTATTTGTTTTCAATTCTTTTAGTTACCAGCCATCTGTTTTATTTTGCCCATTATTTGTATGTATGTATAAAGCGTGTAATACTTATTGAATAGGTTTTGCTGGTCCACTCTGGGTTGAGTGTAGAGGAGTTAGATATTGAATCGGAGCAACTTAGAAAGTGTGTGACTGTGTTAGTCTGTTTCATTGTGACTGAGTACTGCCCACGGTGTAAAGCCCTGAGGTGAAGAATCAAAATAGCTGTGACATAGGATAGGCTAGGTGGACAGGGTTGTGGACTGAGTGAGTGTGTGAGTGAACAGGAAGTTGAACTAGAAGGCTGCCCAGAGTGTATCTAGGGGGAAGTGCCAAGAACTCAAAGCTCCTCCCAAAACATGCCTAATATAGAAGAGAATGGGATGGCTACTGAGGACAAGAAACCCCTAGAACTTTTGATGTGTAAATACCCTGCCTTTGCTAAAGATTTAAAACAGCTTAGTGAG
>JACXGJ010005784.1:2500-37397 GCA_016801105.1 Esox niger | reverse complement strand
TTCTCCTTCCTTGACAATCTTTAATAATAAATAGTACACTATTAAAATGTTATCTCAAAAACATTGTTTGTAATAATAAATTGGCAGGCTCTGTAATCATATCTTTACCTTTCCTCCTCAATCTCTTTCAATATTCTTACAGTCTAGTCTTCCTCCTCTCCTTCTCCACTCTAACAGAAAATATGATGCTAATGTTATCCATGAAGATTTCTAAATATAATTTCACAATATATTAATTAATAAACCTGTAATTTACAAATAAATATTCACATAATTAATTGTGCATTCATTTAATATGATCATATTTTCAAAATAGCCCATCCACTGCATAAGTTATATGTGATTTTGTTTTACCTCTACATTAGCTAGAATAAACCTAACGTCAGCTAGAATAAACCTTATAGAGCAGATCATTTATCTAATTAATAATAATAAATTATGACCTTACACCATCTCTAGCTATAGTATTTAAAACAATTGAAACCTATCTCACATAGACATTTGTGGTGATGTTGTGGACTTGACACTTGCTAGCTTCTGGCCAAGCTTCCCACAGCAGCTTCCCACAAAAATGTGCATGTGCAAGTCATTAGCAGAAGAGTGACTGAAGCTACTATAGCGAGCAGCCCCCTTTGTCAGCCAAAAACAAGCACAGAGCAACTGAGACGTCAACCGTTAGGCTGTGCTGCCAGATCTTATTTGCCCCGTAAAATATTTTTTCACTTTGCAGTCACTTTTTAAGGCACAATAAAAAAATATATTTCCAAGGAACAACTCCAGCCGGGGACCCCCCCACCCTCACCCCTGAGTCTCACGGTGACCTATAGAAAAACAGATTTTTTTGATGTCATGTATGTGAACCGGATTTTAGCTGCAATGCCAAAATATTATTCCTGAACATACCTTTTTTGTTACTGGGTACAACAGATTAAGAATCTACCCAAGATCTAACAAACAAATTATTATGCAGATACACTGACATGACCTTTGGTTTAGTCACACAACCTCTTACTTCTGCACAACTGTAATTGATGCAAAACTAACTAACTTTGTATTTCCTGTTCACTGAGAAAGCAACTCGCAGCATTGTAAAACGTGTGTTCTTATGTCTTTTATACGCAGTGTTTTCAAACCACTGGGTGGCAGAACATTCATTAATTCATCGCCAACCAATTATTCCCACGTACAGGGTCGCGGGGGGCTGGAGCCAATCCCAGCTGACATTGGGCAAAAGGCGGGGTGCACCCAGCCAAACCATCACAGGGCCACACACAGACAAACAACCAGCCACACCCACACCTAATGGCAATTTAGAGACACCAAACAACCTAGCCTGCATGTCTTTGGACAGTGGGAGAAAGCCGGAGCACCTGGAGAGAACACACACAGAACATGCAAACTCCACACAGAAAGGCCATGGCAACCGGGGTTTGAACCCACAACCTACTTACCGCGAGGCGACAGCACTAACCACTGCACCACCATGCCGCCTGGGTGGTAGAACATTTCATTATTAATCATTCACTAGTCTTGAGACAAAATTTAATTATAGGGAGAGACAATAGGCATTGATTATGATTGGAAAATTATATTAATGCAGTATAAGCTTTTTCTTTCCAAACGTCTTTAGGTACCACCCTCTCATCTCCATCTCTGACATCTCTCTATTCCATAATTTCTCTTGTCTTGCTAAATATCTTTAACAGAGTTAAACATTCTTTCTTGAGTGGTCTATGACGTACCTATTGCATGCCTACAAAGTGATTCTTTATTTGACATCTCTCTCCTACTGACAAGTGTGCAAAGACTATTTGTGGAGTGCTAATGATGTTCCCTGCCTGTCTCCTGAGAAACCAGAGGTGCTAATCTGACAGACACAAGGTGTCAGAGGATAAAACACCAGAAAAAAAGAGAAGGTGGGAGTACAATAAAAGGAAAGAGGGAAGGAGTGGGAATGAGAGAATAATAAGAGAGAAAATACATTAGTTTTTTTTATATTGGTCACAAAATAAATAAACTTTTCTCACAGGGAGAGGGGTCAACACTTTTTAATATATTATATACATATACATATACATATACATATACATACACAGTGGGGAGAATAAGTATTTGATACACTGCTGATTTTGCAGGGTTTCCTACTTACAAAGCATGTAGAGGTCTGTAATTTATCATAGGTACACTTCAGGTGTAGAGATGGAATCTAAAACAAAAATCCAGAAAATCACATTGTGTGATTTTGAAATAATTAATTTGCATTTTATTGCGTGAAATAAGTATTTGTTCAACTACCAACCAAGAATTTCAGCCCTCACAGATCTGTTCGTTTTTCTTTAAGAAGCCCTGTTCTCTCATTAGCCCTCCTGTTCTCCATTCATTACCTCTCCAAAATGGCCAAGACCAGAGAGCTGTGTAAGGACATCAGGGATAAAATTGTAGACCTGCATAAGGCTGGGATGGGCTAAATAACAATAGTCAACCAGCTTGGTGAGAAGGCAACAACTGTGGGCGCAATTATTAGAAAATGGAAGAAGTTCAAGATGACGGTCAATCTCCCTCAGTCTGGGGCTCCATGCAATATCCCACTTCAGGGGCATCAATGATCATGAGGAATGTCAGAGATCAGCCCCGAACTAGGACCAGGACCTGGTCAATGACCTGAAAAGAGCTGGGACCACAGTCTCAGAGAAAACCCTTAGTGACACACTATGCCATCATGGATAAAAATCCTGCAGCGCACGCAAGGTCCCCCTGCTCAAGCAAGCGCATGTCTAGGCCCCTCTGAAGTTTGCCAGTGACCATCTGGATGATCCAGAGGAGGAATGGGAGAAGGTCATGTGGTCTGATGAGAAAATGTTTTAGCTTTTTGGTCTAAACTCCACTCGCTGTGTTTGGAGGAAGAAGAAGGATGAGTACAACCGCAAGAACACCATCCCAACCTTGAAGCATGGAGGTGGAAACATCATTCTTTGAGGATGCTTTTCTGCAAAAGGGACAGGACGACTGCATCGTATTGAGGGGAGGATGGATTGTATCGCGAGATCTTGACCAACAACCTCCTTCCCTCAGTAAGAGCATTGAAGATGGGTCATGGCTGGGTCTTCCAGCATGACAACGAACCGAAACACTAAGCCAGGGCAACTAAGGAGTGGCTCCGTAAGAAGCATCTCAAGGTCCTGGAGTGGCCTAAAACATTAATCAAAAAAGAATTATTGCCTTTATTGTATCGACACCCTGACAAAGACAGCAAGAAAAGCCTCCTACTCAATAAAATCAATAAGCAAACCTATTCTATCAATATGGCTTCATAGATTCCACTCCATTATTTAACCAATCCAGCAGAATGGCAGTGAAACATGGAGCAGTCAAAATGCACACCCTGGGACAAAACAACCACAGGAAAACTTCACCGACAATGTGTCAGTTTGCACATAAAAGGTTCAACCGAGATCTGGCTTCTACTTCGGTGTTATATCCATCCACTCTGAATTAGAGAGGTGTGAGGAGGTGCAATTAAAAACAGATGGAGGTGAAAGAGAAAAATGCATTCATTGACGATTCGTGAGTTTAAAGAGGACAGACTATTTATTTAGACCACATCAGCTGTTGATTGAGGGCTGAGTAGACCTCTGTCGGATAGAATAAGAAAAAATAAATCTCCTGCAGTTGAACACGGTGTGCACACACATTTTTAATCTCTCAATTAGCAAAAGGAGCAGGGAGGAGGTGGGAGAGTGGCAATAGTACGCTGGGAGAAAAGGAGGTGTGCAGACATCTGAGCATGCAAAGTTAAGCGTAAAGTAAGCTAGATAATAATGTGTGCAAACCGCCGAAATCTCTTGTCAAAGAACAAAAAAAAACATGATTATCCATGCAATCCATACACAAATGGTTATTATGCACCTACTTTCCCCCTGATCCTCTCAAATATTGTTGCTGCCAATGTGCCAGTGTGCCAATGTGTGCCAATTGCCTACGGATCTCATACAGTTTTTCCTTCACTCTAACTAGATGGCCTTGAGAAGCTATCAGTGTATCCAGAGCATCGGTTGAGTTTTTTTGTAGTTGCTTCCCAAAGACAAATACTTTTTCTGATTCCGTTTGTGGTGCGGCAAGGACTTACAGAAGCAAACGTTCAACATCACTGCTGACTCCACTCCAATACACCCTGAGCAAGAAGACATCTTTAGATCTCAGTAGCCCTGGCTAGCATCGGTCGGGAACGTGTCCCATGTTACATTGGAAAGTGAGTTGCGAAAACTGACACTTTCATCAGCTTACACTACATCAATATTTTTCTGTCTGGCCACACGATTTGTTCATCTAAAGGAAACTAAGATCATAGTATGTAAACACGTTATGTATTTAATCTCTATGGGTAAGGAGATATAGAAAGTGAAGTACATTTTCAAATTACATATACATGCATATTCATTATTGTCTTTGTTCCCCAAATTCAGAAGTTAAAGTTCAACATTTGCATAATAATTAAAATAGAGAACATTTATATTGTTTTTAGGAAAGGTCTAATGTTAAAGAGTTGGCAGCCCAGTATGTCACAGCTTGCCACAAGCTAAGGGAGGAAATGTGAAATTTTCAATTTAATATACTGTTAAGTAATCAACTATGTAGTTACAAACCAGTCATTTTATACATTTAGTCATAATTACATTTCTGTTTGGATAAATATGTATTTTATAAGTGTACCTTATAACTATACACTACAGTGCTTATATATTAAATAGTACATGTATTTATATGTACTAATTATGTATTTTTAATTACTATACTCGCTGTTGATTTCACTGTTGTTTTCAAGAGAGAGATGAAAAATCGGAAAAACCTTTCAACACTGGAACAGAGGTTACATTGCCAATGTGAACACACTCACCAATGATCGGCTCTGTGTAAAAAGAAATACCGGACTGATCTACTGCGTGTTTCATTAGCATCTAGAAGACATTCTTGCAACATAGATGACATCAATCCCACACACATTGGCACCGTCTTGTTCTATTCACAATATTGCCCTGCTAAATTTCCAACAAAAGGCGTTAATGCACGATATCACCCTTAACACACACCCACAGGCTAACATAGATGAAATCATTTACACCTCCACTAGTGGTCAACTCAGCGGGAGGGAATATCAAAAAAAGCCCATCATAAAGGCAGCCTCAGCACACCAAGATAATAACTTTCATGTCAGTCACTTAGGACCTTTTTATAGGAGGCTAAGTCAGGAGAATAGATATTCATTATAATATTCCCGACTCCTGCTAACCCAGAAGCTCGGTTTAATTTGCTGCCATGCAGCCCTGAGCCTGAGAAAGGTCAGTGAATGAAAACAATGGCAGGACAGCTACCAGGCATGGAATCAGGTGAAGTGGATAAATTGGCCTTTAAACAGGAGGGCGCAAGAGATTGAGAATGAGTAAGTATAGAGTGCAATGGTAGGATATATAGGCAACATAGATTGTTTGCTAGAGAGAGAAAGAGCGAGAGACCAGAAGGGACGGAGAGAGACAGAGAAGGGGCAATGGAGAGACAGAGAAGGGGCGATAGAGAGACAGAGCAAGAGACAGAAAGAGAGAAACAAGAACATATAAACTGACAAGGTGAGACAGAGATCATTGAACTATAAAAGAATTAGAGACAGTGTCCAAGATGGCTGACCGTCGCTGTCAACATAATCTACTCACATTCACATACACTGTTGAGGTGGCTGCCATGTGCTTTACAGAGCCCATAACACCTGCGCAGAAGCACTCAGTCCAAGTTGGAGTCCAGCAAGAAAAGCAATGAACAAACAAAACTGCCTCAGTAACAATCAATGTAATAATTCAATGCAGGTTTTGTGCACAAAGGTGCTAATGATATCATTTTAAAATGCTATTTTTCTATGGGATTTGTGATTTTGTGCCAGAAAGGCTGGAAACCTGGCCCATTGAATGACAAAGAAGGAGAAATAGAGGAGCAACGATAAGGGGAAGCTAAGTTTGAAAGAGAAAGAGATAAATGGGAAAGGAAAAAGACCCACCTGACTGGTGTCCAGATTAAAAGTTTACCGGACAGTCATTGTTATGTTCCATCAGAGTGCCTGGCAGCCTGCAAATACCAAGAGTAAAGACTGCATTATAATACACTGCAAGTTGTATGCATCAATCAAATTGTTCACATGCAGATGCAGCATGGATGTTTAATTAGCTAGGTTTCATTATGAATAGACACTGAATCAGTTGGCCTAACTGTCATTTTGGTAGCCTACTTTTTCAATAGCATTGCCCCAACACGCCACGCCTCCGCCCTGCCCCGCGTCCGCCCCGCCTCCGCCTCCGCCCCGCCCCGCCCCGCCTCCGCCTCCGCCCCACCTCCTCCCTTCCCGCGGCTACGGTCTAGTATTTTATGAACCCAGGGAACCATTCTGAACATTCTGTGCCTTTCTCAGCATTCGGTGTTGCAGTCACTGCAATTTACATGCTCTGTTGTATAGACAATTTACATTTTCTGTTGTATAAGTAATTTTCATGCTCTGTTGCAACCTTCACTAGAAACTACTGGTGCCACTTGAGTCAGCAGTACATTGTGGTCGTTGTTTGCTTCTACAAAAGCCACAAACGGATGAACTCTGCTTATGTTATCAGAGTCTCACTAAAACATGATATTAAACAGAACTCTTACTGCTGGGAATGTCAAAAATGGGAATGTTGTTATTGGGCTCAAAACTGGAAACATTTGGTAACCACTGCATTGGCTGCTGTAGTTTCCTTCAGACACATACAGTAATTTAGTCATCACACCATAGCTCAGCACTGGGATTTAAAGCGGTATTTTAGTTTAATGTCAAGAGCAGATGCTATTTTAAAGCTGTTGACATGCCCTATAAATCTGTAAATTCCCCTGGATCCCAATCCCATCCCTATCCCCTAGACACGAGGTATTTTAGTCTGACCCTACGAGGTACAGAGACTGCAGTTTGTCTGTTCTACCTCATCATTAATTGCACCCAATTAACGTTCCAGATCTAAATAAATTCCAAATCATAAGCCTGGAACTGGGTTCATGAGCTAAGTTTGAGGGGCCTGCGCACCTGTTTGGAGTGCCCTTTATGGTCCTGTGTCCTCTACAAAATGTGACAATTAGAGGTCTTTATACTGTATAGGTTAGAGCTGACGGCAAAGACGATGCACGTCGTATCTCAAACTGCTGGAGCTCAGCTGTTGTTGTTTCCTTCCCTTGGTCATTTCATTACCATGTATTAATGTAATAATATTATGAATTGGATGAAAGAATCTATTGTGCTTGGCAACACTGTTCCACTGTAGTAGCCAGGTCGACAGCTTCTCTCTTTTCAGAAACCGTTGTCGTGAAGGTGCAGCATCCTATTTTAACGGTTATGTATGCATTTGACTAAATTGTCAATTGATCTGTAATAAATTACATTTTGAAAACAGTTACATTTCACAGTAATTTTAACATCCATTTGTTCTGTGTTGGAAAACATTTCCGAAAGCTATATGCTCAACCTTTTTTTGATTTAAATACAACTAGTGAGTCCTGCACCTGAGTCTCTGTCTGCCATTACCGTATGGTCGAGTGTGTGTGTGCGCGCGCACGCACGCATGTGCACCCACTTGAGCTGTGTCAGTGTATCTGGTCAGACCTGTGATGAGTCATATAGTGTTCTGTGTGGACTGTGCTGTCAGTATGTAAGACTAACAGGCCTACGAATGACAGGCTCTGAAAACCCATGTCACAGTATTTTTAAATGAGAATGAACACGGCGGCCAATTAAGCACCGTGAAGAAACACTCCCGAAAGTAGGACATCCGAATTGAGAGAGATGAGCTGGCATGGCGTGATGAAAGCAGACACGTCGAACCTCCAGTTGGTGAGAAAAGCAGATGATAGATGGTCTGGATGCACTGAAAGCTTCTCAAGGCCATCTGGTTAGTGGCAGAGAAACTGTATGAGATCTGTAGGCAAATGGACAAAAACCTTTTCTTTCATCTAAGAATAAGGAAGCACCACACGGTCACAGGTCCAGGGAGACCGGAGAGAAATGCAATCTGATCTCAACAGGATGCGGGCAGACAGGAAGTCAATGCAGATGGTCTGTCAACGAGGGGGGTGGCAGACTTCAGCGAGGACGCGGCCAAGAGTTCAACAGGTTGCTAAGGAGCTGCTTTCAAGCCAACTAGCATCTAGTCCTCCCAAAATATTTTTTTAAATAATTTTTAACACCATGAAAGCATGAAAGCATTTTATCTGTCAAGTCCGTTTGAAAATATTAACTAAATAATTAACTAGTATAGGCTAAATAAAAACTCACTATAGACCTCAGAGAATAACAAGCAACTGCTTCTTTTGAAAGTGGCTTTTTAATGCTGTTTGGACTTTGCATTCTCCTATTACTGCTATTGGAGTATCAAACAATGATTTGGCACAACAGAAGCCTTAAGTATTTGGAAGAACACGTCATGTTCAAACTGCATAAAAGATAAAGAAAGGTTATCTAAAATGTTGCCATGGTAAACATTTGTATTTAATTAATCTAATGGTAGACAACTCTTTAATCTAGCAGCTCTATTTGATGAAGCTGGGAATTGAATCGATTCAGTGAAAAAGCATTTTTATCTTGCTCCATGTGTTGGGTATTGCAACTACTGCTTTTTGAGCATCAAACAAATATTAAGGAAAAAAGTCTAAGTAGTTGGGAAAGCATGTTTAGTATACAGAGCACAAAAGGGCAACTGTGAGTCTGAAACTATTCTTTCTAGACAAAATTGACAGTTTCCATTTGGGTTCCTAGGTCCTTCGGGAGATACTTTTCTGAATTGAAAACTGGATCATCAGGATAAATATTCTGTTGGAATTTAAAAGGCATACAGACTGAACAAATTATATTATAAATGATGGAGCCCTTTTTGACAAGTAAAATATTGCAATAATAGCTTAAATGTCAACCCATCTCCATAGTCAATTTTTCCAAATGAAGCCCGGTGAATGACTGACAACTCATTTTTCTATTGATTCACTCAACCAAATCATCTGCTTGAGCCGCCAACTTAAAGTTTGTTGTGTCAGTACCACCATGGAACATCAGCCTGGAACCGTGAACGTATAATGCTGTTAAAAAGTAACTACATTATCAGGGCATGTCCTTATCATTACACATTACACAATGTATATTCTCTATTCACAAATCAATCAAAAACCATAAACCACAGAATCATGAAGCATCAATTTATTTCACTTCCCAGTGTTTCCATAGAAACCTTGAAAGGCATTATTTGAATTGTATGTATTAGAGCAATGATTTGAAATAAACTCCTTGCTCATGCCCGTATCCCAGTAGGACAACGTCTGTTGCTACTGGTAGAAAGACAATGCCCATTTTAATCTGAGCGCATGCAGCTTTGCATCTACCCGGTCTGCAACGTCTCGATTACCAAGGCCACAGAGAATCATATCCAGGACTCAACTGCTGGGGGGTTTATCGTTGCCATGCAGACAGTGTCACAAGGTCTTTTGTTTAGAAGTATAGAAAGCTGTTTTTGTTTTTAGACTAAAAGCTTTACTGCATTTGGGAGAACGAGAAGCTTGATATTGGGGTGCACTAGGGCCGAGGATGGGCAACGGTGGTGTTTACATCAACTTTGTTATCAATGTAATGTGGGGCATGCAGAGACTACAGCCTGAAATATAAAGACAACTGTCAGAAGCTTTATCCTGCCACATAAAGACAATAGTTTGAGACTTTAGTCCACCAGATAAAGACAATTGTTAGAAGCTTTAGCCCACCACATAAAAATAAGTGTTAAAAAGGCGAATTTCAACTACACCAGCTATTTGCAGAGCTTTCCACGCAGTGCTGGGCTGTTCAACAAAGTTTAAAATGACAGATCCCACAATGATGGAGTGTATGTTCACTGTCTCCACAACACTGCCACCTTCAGGTCTAAGATAAAGAACACTGCAGAGTCAACAGGGCTGACAGAGTTTTTGTATCCTTATTTTACCAGATACATTAACTAGGCATGTTCTCATTTTCAGAAACAAACTGTTCCTGAGGAAGAAGGCAAACAACTTTGCTCAGGAGTAGAATGAAAGATTTTTCACCTGAGTGGGTCAGGGATGTTTTCTAGACACCTTTGAATTCCTATTCTTGAGATTGAGGTGGCAATTTCTAAATTATGATTGTTAACCATTTCTGTTAATATTTGATTAGTGCTTGGGCTTATTGTCTTGCTAGAAGATCAACTTGTTGCCAAATATTGGAGTTCTATTATCATGTGATTTATACATTACTTTTTCAGTTCCAAGTGATTGGAAACATTTCGAAAAATGTATTTGTTAGAATAGACAAAATCATGCCAAAGAAATATAAGAAAAAGCTTAAGTGATGTTATTCTGAGAAGGGAATGAGATTCTGGAAGACTGAAAATATGGGCACAAACAATTTGTCAATATTTGTGTTAGTATTATATTTTATTATTTTCTAACTTTTTTTCATTATTTTCTTCTATAAAATGCACAAATGCAGCTTTTTCAAACACAAATGCAGGGGAAATCTCAGTTAAGACCATTTCCATGTTGCATGGCAACAAGTTGCCAGTATTGTTAAGATAAAAAAGGTAACTTCTCAAAAAGAAAACAATGCCATCTTTATATGGTTTAAGAAGTACTTCAAAGGTTGGAAAAGGGATTTGAATGCTTTGATAACAACACTAAATATGCACATGTTGCATTTACAAGAAGTAGTGGGTGATTAGTAGCCGTTAATTAGGTTTTAAGAAATGTGAGGCAATCGAGTCAGGAGTCAGAAGCTTCAATAACAACACTAAATATGCACATGATGCATTTACAAGTAGTGGGTGATCAGTAGCCGTTAATTAGGTTTTAAGAAATGTGAGGCAATCGAGTCAGGAGTCAGAAGCTTCAATAACAACACTAAATATGCACATGATGCATTTACAAGTAGTGGGTGATCAGTAGCCGTTAATTAGGTTTTAAGAAATGTGAGGCAATCGAGTCAGGAGTCAGAAGCTCTTAGTAGCAGACAACACTTGAATAACCTTAACTTAACCACACTGTGAGCCTTATAGCTTCCTATGTTTTTATAACAGCAATGTTTAGTCTTATAGCTTTTATAGTTTCCTATGTTTTTATATTCTATTTCTGTTTTCTTATTCTATGTTTTATTATTATGCTCCATTTTATATTTATCTTCTTGATTTATTTTGTTATTTAATGTATTTCTCCTGCTATCTTTTACAAATTGTAATGCAAGTTTTGGTGCTATCAAAGGAATAAGCTCTGTGTAAATGTAACAATCTGCTGATGATGGATCTGACCGTTTTGATTCTATTGCATTATTTCTATTTTAACTGTAAAGCACATTGAATTGCTTCTATGTATGAATTGTGCTATATAACTAAACTTGTTTGCTTACCTTAGTCAACCAATCCTTTATGATTTTGATGTATCATGAATTTTAACTGACCAAAAATACAAGTTCTGTCATCAATCAACAAAACCTTATAATGACAAAGCAAAAACCTGATAAAAGACATTTGTGCCTATTTAGAAGCTACTTAATCAGTGATCCCAATTAAGTCTTCTTGCGTATACCTGCTCTGCACTTCTGGATTTGCGTAGTTTCTCCCATTCTACCATGTAGATCATCTTAAGCTCAGATTGGGTGCGGATATTCGGGGCAAATGGTTTTAAAGTCATGTCTTTATTTGGGTCACATTCACAGACTTGTCCCAAATCCACTTCAGCATTGGCAGTAGGCTTTGGCATGTGGTCATGCTGAAAGATGAATCATCTCCCCAGCCTGATGCCCTGTATGAACTGAATCTGGTTTTCTTCAAGGACATCTATGCATTTTGTTTCATTCATCCCTCCCTCAGTACAGTTCCTGCGGCTGAGAAACATCCTCTCTGGCATGGTCACATCACCATGCTTCACTCTAGGGATGATATTAATCAGGTGATTAGCGGTATCTTGTTTTCACCAAATGTAGCCCTTGGCACTCAGGCCTACCAGCACATTTTGTTGCTCATCTTCTCACACACCTTCCATCTAGCCACTCCATCATAAAGGCCTGATAAATGGAGTGCTGCAGAGATGGTTGATCCTCTGGCAGGTTTTCAAATCTCTGAAGATCCGTTAAGAGTGGCCACGGAGTTCTTGGTCCCCTTGCCCAGTTTATAAGTTTGGCTGGATGGCCAGCTCTACGAACTCTTCCATTGCACAATGATTAAGTGAACTGTTCTGCTAGGAACTTGAGGTCAATGTAGAGTTCCCAGAACTTTAAGACTCAGTTTTTCCTCTGACATGTACATTGAAGGGGGACCTTGTAGATATGTAGAAATGTGTGTGCCTATCTAAATAATGTGCAGTTAATTGAATTTGCCACAAATGGACTTCTATCTAGTTCTCTCTGAGATTATCAGGGGATAAAGGATGCATCTGAGCTCTATTTAGTGTGGCAAAGGGTCTGAATACATATGAGCATAAGAAATGTAGTTTTTATTTTCCAATAAATATGCTCCAATTTCTACAGATAGGGTTTTGCTTTGTCGTGATAGGATTATTTGTGTAAACTGATGGTAAACAAGAACACTGACAACAAAGAAAAGGAGACAGGAAAGGATAGAAGAGGGCTGGGGAAGGACAGGGAAGATGTAAATGGTTGTAATCACAAAAAGATATTGACGAGACAACACCAAGTACAACATCACTAGTGTGTGCATGTGTGATAGAAGCCCTTCTAATCCACAATGGCGGTTAATTACAGCACAGCCGTAAAAGACCCTAAGCCGATTAATGTGCTGCAACTAGGAGCCCGACTTAAACACTGGCAACGTAGAATTCAAAGAAAATATTGCAGCATTACACAGGCAACGGCTCCTAGTGCCTACAGGTGATTTTATGAAGGGGGAAGCACAGTTTATAAAAGAGAAGTAGGGAAGAGAGGAGAAAGAGAGAATGTGCCAAGCGGTTTAATACCTTGTCAAAGGTAATTATGAAGATGTGCGGTAGGTTAGCCTAAGGCCTTTAAGAGAAGTGGGAGACTGAGAGGTTAGGAGCCAGGCTTTATAAACAGGTTGGTAACTGAGGAGCAGTGGTTGGTACTGTACTAGAATGTAATCAAGGGAACAACGGACCAATATCACGGTCAACATTAGCAAGGTACTGAAAAATCCCTTTATGGAGTTGATGAAAAACATGCCGAGATCTTCCCTTTTCTGTATAATCATCTTATGATTAAGCCGACACAGAAATCCTATGGCATCCTGTACAATCCTGTGGCTTGCTTGTCGGCTTAATCATCACTTGGGTTATACACATTTAAACCTTCAACAGACCCTCTGTTAGAAGGGAAAACAAGGCTTTTCTTCATGTAGGCATTTAGAACTCTCTGATAGGTTGTCCAATGATCCATAAAACACACTGGTGATCTATTGAACACACTGGTGATCCCTTAAACACACTGGTGATCCCTTAAACACACTGGTGATCCCTCAAACACAATGGTGATCCCTCAAACACACTGGTGATCCCTCAAACAGACTGGTGATCCCTCAAACAGACTGGTGATCCCTCAAACACACTGGTGATCCCTCAAACACACTGGTGATCCCTCAAACACACTGGTGATCCCTCAAACACACTGGTGATCCCTCAAACACACTGGTGATCCATCAAACACACTGGTGATCCATCTTAGACTGTCATTATCCACCTACACAGCAGGTTTCATAGTGATTAGTTAGAGGAATACAGGGGCTTGGTGGGAAATGTGTTCTGACACCCCTAGGCTAGTTTTGCACTTAGCGTAAAGAGAATTAGCCACAGGGCCAATGTTGTTCTCTGTTTAACCTCCCTCTTAGCTGCTGTGCTGGCTGGTTATCCTGTCCGGGAAATGCGGTCTAAGCCCCCTGTCTGGGCTCCACACAAGAGCTATTAATGCTTTACACACACACACACACACCTCCCTCTCTCCTTTAGCCACGCTCCCACGCTTAACCAGTGGCAGTGAGGGAAGCAGGACAGCAGTGTTTTTCACTGCGTGTTTGACCCAGGGAGAAAGTACAGCCAGACGGGGAAATATGTGGCGAAAAACAAGGGTCTGGAACAGAGAGAACACTTGAGGGACACGGCGAGTGGGTGAGCGGCAGCTCAGGAAGAGTGAGTACAGTGACAACATCTGAGTGTGTAGAGTGTACTATTAGAGTGTTCGTGTAAGCATGGGTGAAGTGACACTCCTGCTGCAGGCAGGATGACATGGAGCATATTGCACTGAAACACTGCTGTAGCCTTTTGTAAAGTTTCTATCTGGGAGTGGGGAGGACTGCAGAGTTAAGCCTCGTAAAAGAAAATTCGACATTGTTGTGACATCACCTTGAGTGACATGTGCGTCAATGGGCTCTGACCTCTGTTGACACCTGAGTAATAGCTAATAATTACAAACTGCCCTCTTCTCTAAGGAATATAATGTTAAAGGAGAACAAATGACTAAATGTGAGCAAAAATTATAATATCATGGATTACCATTTGTTATGCTATGACCGGGGTCTCCAATAGGTCAAAAGCATTGCATAGATAAGAAGCTTGCCAAACAGTTTAAAAAAAAATTATATGTAATTTTCATAGATTCTTCAGAGAACTGTCATGAATAAATCTCACAAGTATCACACACCTCAAGCTTCCAGAAACAATCCATGTGATAAACAGGAGTGGGAACAAACATTATTCCACTTTTGTTCACGCATTATTGTCTTAAAATGCTAAACCAAGCAACATCTGGCAGAACAATACATCAATATTCAGACTGTCAATATTGTACGTTCAGTAGCCAGTTAATATACAACCCTGTTTTAAATCCAGAAACGCTGCAGCTTTCTCTGGGACCAAGCTCATTTAATATGGACTGAGGTGAAAACTGTCCTGTAGTCTGACAAATCAACAATTTAAATTATTTTTGGGAATCATGGATGCCACCGCCTTCGAGCTAAAGAGAAGAGGGACCATCTGGCTTGTTATCAGCACACAGTGCAAAAGCCAGTATTCATTATGGTATTGGGGTGCATTTGTGCACATGGCATGGGTGACTTGCACATTTGTAAAAGCACCATTAATGCTGAACAATATATACAGGTTTTGGAGCACCATAATGCTGCCATTCAGATCTTTTTCAGGGAAGACCTTGCTTATTTCAGCAAGACAATGCCAAACCACATCTACACATATAACAACAGCATGACTCCATAGTAAAAGAGTCTGAGTCCTAAACTGGCCTGCCTGCAGTCCAGACCTGACACCCATTGAAAACATTTGGCACATTATGAAATAAAAAATATGGCAGAGGAGACCCTCAACTGTTGAGCGGCTGTAATCCTATTTAAAGCAATGGGAAAACATTTTACTTTTGAGGACTCCAGAAATTGGTCTCCTTAGTTCCCAAACGCTTACAGAGTATTGGTAAAAGAAGAGGTGATGCAACACAGTGGTAAACATGCCCATCACAACTTGAAACATGTTGTTGGCATCAAATTCAAAATGGGCATATATTTTTGAAAAAATTAACATTTCTCAGTTTCAACATTTGATATGTTGGCTTTGTACTATTTTTTATTAAATATAGGGTGTACTGTTTTTATTTGCATTTTACGTGGCGTCCCAACTTTTTTGGAAATGGGGGTTAAAATGGTTTGTCCGTTATGGATGAAATTACCTAGAAAGTAAAGCTGATAGTCTGCCCTTCAACCCATAGTATCATTTTATATCAAAACTGTCAAACAACTTTCAGCGTTTCGGAGTTCCCTGTATTTATTTTAAATTAGTCAGACCCTGACAAACAAGTGAATGTCTGACATATAGGATGACACTAAACAAACACATACAGACACTCACACACACACACACATCTACAAGGGGCAGGTATGTCAGACAAGGCTGGATAGGATATGAAACAATATTATTTAGTTCTAATCCCCTGTAATCTCCATGTGTGACAGAGACCTGCTCGCTGTTGCGTATGCATTACATACCAATTAAGGACCGTATTAATCCAGAGAGAGACTTATTGGAAATGCTTCACTCCTGATAACCAGCATCCACGTCCACTCCCGCCCCTGCTGGCTAATCAGTCTCTCTTTTATACATTCCCTATTGTGCAATGACATATTCACTTAAAAGAATGTCATTTCATTTTTCCAGGAAATCCTTGAAGCTGTAAACCTTCCAAAGTGAATGAGAGGTTTTGAGTGTTTAGGGGCAATTAACCCATTCGAGATTTTATGTCCAACATATCCATATGTGGCTGTATTTCTGATGTTGTCACACTGAGGACGTTATACTGAGAAAAATAAATAAACATCACCCTGTTACAATCTTAATCACTACATTTATAAAATCAGTTTATCATAACAGGTGGTCAGATAGTTCTACGGAATCTTAAGTTAATGTGTTAAAAACTGAGGAAAGGTACAGTACACTGGATTTCTGCTTAAAAGCAATCATAGCACTATTGATTCTCAAGTACTTGGGCTTTTATCATGAGATATCTGCACCAAACTTTTAGAGGGATATTTTCACTTGAAGAAGTCGGAAACAGGGGAGGATACAGGCAGGTTGGAGAACGTTGGGATTGAACTGAGACTGAACCCTTGAATCATGTAGGGACCTGTATATGCAACTTATGCCAGGGAGTGTTACCACTAAACCATATAATGAAGGAGGTGGCAAAGAGTTGGCATTTTCTGTTTATCCATACAAATTAGTAGTACAGTAATAGCAAGATAGGATTGTGGCAGGGGTCAGTGAGCTACTCACGGCTCAGGGCAGGAAGAAGGCTGAGTGAAATGTGTGGACAGACCAAGACAATCCCTAGACAAATCAAAACGCTGTTGTTTTAATGGGTTCAACAACATAAAACATTCATGGAAGGATTACCGTAAGGTTCAGAGGTACATTACTCAACATGAGCCATAATGAATTACGGCAAATGACACACATTTGGTATTAGGAGACGGCTGATCAGGAACAGGGAAAGGATGCCACGGAGGCAGAGGATTTCAAGTTGGATTAAACAAGGAGCCAAAAAAAACTCGGGCGCCGAGGGCAATTAGTGGACACTAAGGAGGTGGGGGATAACAGGATAGGCTGTATTACCTCCACAATGAAAGTCATGTTACCTGGTGAGCTGCTACTAACTGCCATGGCAGAAGGCTGTTAAAGTCACCAAAAGAGGGAATAAATACTGGTGGTTTAAACTATTAAAGGGAGAATCACAGGGCGAATGCCAGGATGGAAACGGATTATGAACAAATACTGATTACATTTCGGAAGAGAAAAAAAAAATCACTAAAGCTTTTGTAGATAGCGGCTAGCTGAATGCTATGAAAGAAATATTTGATACTTTCATTTTTTTGTTAATGCTGAACTGAATGTTGCTGCTGGTTTCTGTGGTTTGCAGTCGTGGTGGAGAGACTAGAGGCTGGGGAAACCAGAAGACATGTTGACCCTGTGGAAGCTGTACTTCTTTCAGCTGGCAATAAACATATCCTGCCATGTTGTCAAAGGTGGGCCAGACTACAAACAATTTTTGGGAGGGAACAGTGATCTAGCTTTTTGTCTCCCTTTAACATGTCCTGTCCATTTTCCCTGGTAAATGGGTATGCGGGTATATGCTTTCATGACATGTACAACGTGAATACAAAATGTAATCACACCCTGAGGGGTCAGATTGGAAGGCTCACCTTCCAGGTGATAAAATCAGGGCTCAGACTCATCCACATCCATTCAGGTTCTCTTCATCGTGACTTGACATGTGGCGGCCTAAGGCACCTTAAGGAAGAGGGTGGACACACCCATGCCCCCACGGGAAGTGGTATATGCGGTTAACTATTCGCCCAATCCTGCGCCAGCCAGCCGGACACTGTTCTGGTTTAGGGAGTGGTTACATTGAGGCCCCTTGGGGTCTCATCCATGTATGTGGTGTTACGCTGCATCAGACAATGTAGCCTCCATTGGTCAGAAAATAAGGCCAAAAAGAGAAACATATTGAAGGATAGTGAGCTGTATTACATAGACATGACCTCACGTGTTAAAGCTGCATTAGGACAAAGCAAGAGCAAATCAAAGTAAACTTCACCATAACCAAATCTACAGCAACGGCGTGCAGAGCAAACACGAAACAAACTTGTAAGTCGATGCAAATACAGTTTATGGCATAAGAAGTTCAGATTTAAAAGCAAAAAAGTAATTGTGGATGGAACTGAGCTGTGGTTCAGCTAGAGCACTCAATAGCCTTAAAAGGGCATGCTGGAAATCTGTGTTCAGGTTGTGCACACAATGAGATCATACGTGTCATACTGAAGTCACTGAAAGGGGACTGTAAATACTGTATGTCCATTGGTTTCACGATATTGTGTCTGTATTAGGAGCTTAAACAAAAACCACCATGCCAAATGGTTTAATAGAGGCTTTTGAGATTTAAGGGAGACTTGCACATACGTTATTTAAAGTAACTGAATTAACTCCAAGACTGTGCATGTTTATTGACAGCCAGCCTCTGTTTGGGCGGTTCGGACATCTTTGCGACCGTCAGGGAGAACAGCCCTATGGGAGAGTTCATTGCAAACTTCAGCATCATCGGGGAACCAACAGGAGTGAACAGCATCCGCTTGTGCCTCACCGGAGAGAATGCGGATTGGTTTTACCTTGAAGGAAGAACAATCAGGCTAAACTCATCAATATCAAGGGCCCTGGATCGAGAGGTACTAAGACTTTACTTAGCAATGTTACTGTCCTCTTCAATCTTATGCCACAATAGCTGTCTTTGGGGACACAATATTTATTGACTGTTTATATTTAACAACCGCACACATTTCTACATCTCTCCTAAGCGTCAGGGATCTATTTTGATGGCAGCATTAACATGTTACCAAGATGATATTATACAGGTAAGACGTTTAGCTCCATAAAATCCTAATTAAATGTTCAGCATGTTAATGCCAACTTGTAAATCTTTATCTGAACAAACTAAACGTAAGGAATAATGTTTCAACGGAGTCTAGGAAAATTGTGTTTTCTTTGTCCAGAGTGAATACAGGGTCATGGTTGAGATTCTTAATGAAAATGATAACAAACCAAAATTTGTCGAGAAGACTGTACAACCGCGTTACATAAATGAGGTAAAGATGAACCTCAACCACACAGTTATAATACAGAGGACCTTCTGCTTCAGATGAGGTGAGAGGTCTTGTGTATTTTGTCTCTCCACAGCTCACTGCAATCAACTCTGTGGTCTTCATCGTCAAGGCCATCGACGCTGATGGAGACATCCTCACCTACATCATTGACAGTGCCTCGGTATGCAACTATATATTTAGACTTCTGAAATATTGCAGAATATGATTTAGGAAGGAGAAAGAGTTACTAGACAGCTACTTCACCAAGAATGCTTGTTGGTTCCTTTATTTTTTCCATTATAATCGCCATTTCCAGTGTTATGGATGTGACATTTCACACAGTCAAAAAAAAATAATCAGAAATTACTTAAAGAATAAATTAATATTTTAATGTATATTTGTGGAAGCCTACAGAGGAAATGTAGAAACACTGAAAAAAGTATATGAATCTTACATCCCTAGGGTAAAATATTGATAGCCACTTTCAAAGGAATTCTTGGCTGTATAGAAAATATTTTAATTGTCATATTTACTTTAGAGGAATATTGACAGTTATGGATTTGGGGTGTCGCAATATACGGCATTCATGCAGGGAAAATAAGACACAGTTAAAATCAATAAACATAGAAACAGAACAACTAGAACTAAAAGACACTGAAAATGGAAATGAAAAAGCCTGCATTGAACATGCCATGCCAGGCTGTTAAAAAAAGGGAATGATCACCCAATAAAAAATATACTGTGCAAAAAATGTTATTGCTAAGTGAGTTCAACAACAAACTAGGAATTTGTTCTTGTCCGTTTGTGCAGCAGTTTATACAAAAGATATAAAAACAAATAAGAATGGTGGACTACGCATTAAAACAGTAGACTGAGCATTAATAAATTACTAAAAAGAATAAGAAAAAGATTTAAGGTGTACGAATTGTCCAGTTGAGGGTTGTGTGTGAATGGGGGAAGGGTTAAAGTGACCTAACCTTGTCAAAGACATATTACTTTCTTTATTTCTGCTTCTTCTCATTCCAGCCTGATGCCAGCTACTTCAGAATAGACCTGCCTAACAGTGGTGAAGTGACCCTGGACAAGTCGTTGGACTATGAGACTAAATCGCAGCTGCACCTGGTAATCTACGCTGTGGTAAGACCAGCTACTAATGGGATTCTTTTTCAAATATTGTGTTAAATTCGGGTTGCCAAACAAATACAGGTTAGTGCTCAACTCAAAATGTTGAGTACAAATCTGTTTTCAACCAAGTTTTGGTTGAAAAAAAAAACCTTCTTACACTATTGATCCATAAACAATTTACACCAAGTTGTTCTTAGTTGTCAGTTAACAAACGGGGTGTTGTTTTAATACTGAATGTCGATGGCCTTTCAATAGTAGTATGAATAGTAGTTTAGCAGGCCACATCAGGGCTGCCCACCACGTTACGCCAGCTCAACATATCAATGTATACTTAAAAAAAGGTATTCAAAACAATCCCCCCAAAAACCCTGCACAATGCTGAAAATATGATAATGAAGAGGTTTTTAAAAAAACGACACTAGGGATTTCTTTATACCAAAAACGTATTATACATCTTGCAGCGATAATTTCACATTTTGAACAATACTAGAACTGTTACACTCTAAAATTAACACTGGGTAACACCTGTGATATAGTTCCTGTAGAAAATACATCTGGCCTGCCCAATCAAACACAAGTGAAGCATCAGAAAATATTACTAAATATGATCTAAACCGTGGCCGTTATTATCCCCTTTTCATGAATAACGGGAACCACTGAGGTCAGAGGAGAATAGAAGTAAAATAGAAGGCTATTACAGTTCCCCTTCACAGTTAAGTCATGTAGTATTGTTATAATCTGAATTTGTCTAATCTATTACTCTCTCACTGCCCAGCTAAGCCATGTAATAGCATTATAAGACATTCACAAACACATTTTACAGCAAACATTCATACATGAGGAATATCAGATTATTTTATTTCCTCTGTTATTTAAGTCAATGGAAAACCAATGATCATATTTAATAACAAACTGGCCTAAGGTATGCAGGCGCAAGTAGACAGGTCAACTGCCAGAACACAGATTCACCTACTATTGGAATACTACGGGATGTTGAGGAGTGGGGTAAAGGTAGATTTGCATAAAAGGGACATAAATAAGTAAATAGATTGGTATCAGTGTGTCCAGCATTGTGTATGTAGTAAGGGCCAGAGAGTAAACAACACTGGTAGAATACAATATTTTGCAGCGTGGGTAAATCGGGGAACTAGAAAATATTATGTTGTAGGTTGGACAGCACAATGTTCACTGATGAGACCGTTTATTCACAGGATAGTGTCGTCACCATAAAGGTGGATTAAATGAAAATTGATTAAGTTGGAGAAACCAACAGCTCCTCCAAAAACAGACTGTTCTCAACAGGTGACCTCATCTTGGCTCAGACTTGTCATTGCCATTCACAGTTCAAATACAAACAAGCTTCATGTATACAGCGGACGCTTTGCTCATTTGGAAAGGGGAATGCACTGCTAGATCTTTAAATTGGTGCTCAGTTTTATTTTATCTTCTCAACCAATGATGGGTTTGCAAGGTGTTGCTTTCCACCAGAAAAATATTTCTGATTGATGATTATCTGACTGGCCTGACAGATAAATTCTGCACCTTCATTTCTACCATCTGAGAGGAGAAATATAAGGCGCTCTGAGGGAAAACTCAACTGGGAACCAAGGAAGAAATGCTGGTAGAGTTGGTGTGGCAGATTCAAATATGTGGAAGACGATGTGTAAAATGATTGTTGATGTTCTTATTCAACTTTGTCAGAATGGAGTGTGCTCTCAAATTCAGCTCAGTGTGCTCAAATACAACAGGTCTTAATTTTCGGCCTCCCCACATCGGTCTGGCTCACCATCATGCTATGCAGAATAATTTTTCATTACATTACTAAAAACGTAAGCTTGCTTAATAAAAAGTGTTTTTCCCCAGGAAACCTACACCAAAGAGTACTATAACACGACTGCCTCTCTCACCGTGAACGTGGAGGACGGGGATGATCATCACCCTCACTTCCTGCCATGCGCACCCATCTCCCTGGACTACAACAACACGGCTGTCTGCACCAACCCCACCTACACAGTCAACATCACAGAAATGGACGAGGTGATAACCACAGGGTAGAATTCTAATAGAAACCTGTAGAAGGAAAGGTTACAAGTTTGTTTACCATGGGGGACTGTTTTTAGACTATCTTCTAAAACGCAGTAAATCTCTGGTTTCAGGACGTCTTACTGAATTTTTCGCCGGGACCAATTCATGCGGAAGATGGAGACAGAAGCCTTGACACGCCTTTGTTCTACTCCATTCTCTCAGGCGAGGGCCTACTTAGGGCTGCTATGGCCTTGTACCTATTACTGCAACACAGACATGTTAAAAACAAGTTGTTTACTACAACCTGTTGGTGAGGGTTAGGGTTAATTAAAGCTCTTTAGAATATCCTGTAGATGGACCCCCCCCCCCCAAGACCAGTCTATTTACCTGTGTAACACATGTCTCAGGTGGTGACCAACACAGGTTTCGAATTAATAACCAAACGGCAGAGATAACACTGACAAGACGGGTGGAAAACCGAAATCTGACACCGTTATTCCAACTACGCATCATGGTGAGACAATCTTCATTAAAACAATAATAAAAGCAGTAGTTCTTACAATAAAAAGCCAGAAATTAGACATGTTTCAACCTGTATAGCTCATTTCAGAAGTACAGGGGTTTTGATCTGGATCAGAATGGGGCTTAGGTGGATCCAGGGCATTGCTGTAAGTTGGTCAGATGTTAGGCGCTCTACTGGGGAATCTAACTGTCTAGCTTTCATTTCTTTGTGTTGGTAAGTTCTAAAAGAAGATTTGTCATAATATATTCTGCTTGTACATTATCTTTTCTAACAAAAGAATTCAGGAAAAAAAAAAAACTCTTAAAGTAGGGTCATCCTGAATTGTTCAGACGATTAACACACACCATCAATCGTCTACAGGCCTCTCAGCTGAACGACCCAACCAAATACAGTGTGACAACGGCGCTGGTCCGGGTGCTAGCAGAGAACCGCTTCCCTCCCATTTTTAACAGAACCACATACAAGGGCTTCGTCGTAGAGAGCTCGAGCCCCGCCAGCCTCGTCTCCACCTACGGGAACGAGGTCCTGATCATCCAAGCAACAGACCAGGACTTCCAAGACGTAAGCCATGACAATGTGACCGCACGGGGATCTCTTTCTCTGGCTGTTATAGTTCACCTTCCTTTGATTAGCAGGGTGTGAATCCAAGGACGAGCTACTCGCTGCAGCCCACACCAGCCACCGCTGGACTGTACCACATCACCCAGGAAGGGATCCTAATCGCCAAGACGCATCGCCTACGGCCCTACGAAAGACACATCCTAGAGGTCCTGGTCAGACAACTATCAAAACCCCGCCCCTTTGTTCGTTACATGAACTGCATTTGAATCCACCGTTCTCGAATATGATTATTTCTCCGATAGGTGGTCGCGAGGGATGAGGAATCAGGGGAAGTTGTTAAAGCCTCGGTGGACATAGAATTGCTGAGACGAGGCCAGCCGGGTAAGTACTTAGCCATTGTGAGGAAACAGGAAACGCACACACGAAAAGAAACGACATACATACAGTGTCAGCGTTTGACAGGTAATGAAAGTCATAGTACATGGAACAGAACCACACCATAGGTCTCTGAAAGTCACCAAAGACCAATAGCCAATGAGGCCTATAATGTGATCTAAGGCCATGCAAGAGGGCATCTTTCGCAGTCTGGTGTGATTGTTACTGTGGGGTAATCTGTCCCATTGAAGGGGCACCAATCTGCCTTGATAATTGGATCAACTTTATTGTCTGATCCCAACCCCCCTAACCCTGACTAAATCATGAGGTAATCCATGCAGACTGCATGTCAAGCTGCTTCACAGAATGTTGGTCTCACCTATTTTGGATGAATAAGTAGGCCTCCGGAGGGATAGGATCAAAAGATATGGCAAAGCAAACATATTCGACCAGTCTTCTGGGCTGAACAACTTCCTACTGTGAACCCCTCTCCTGTCTCCTCGTTCCTTCCCCCACAGTTCCAAAGAGTCCTTTCGGAGAGGAGCGTTTGTTCAGAGACATGGATGTGAGAGTGGCTGGCGGTGTTATGGGCGTGATGCTTTTGCTGTTAGTGACCACCCTGTTTCTGCTGATCCGATGGGCCAAAAGGAGGAGACAGGGACAAGACCCTGCCGGACGAGGGTCTGTTGCACTTGGGAAGCACTCCAAGGTGGTAAGGACTGTTCCAAACACCCACACACCCAACCCCCATACAACCCACCCACCCACCCACCCACACACACACACACACACACACACACACACACACACACACACACACACACACACACACACACGTGAAACAATGATATACATCCATGTGATGTAGGGCAGTGGTTGGGGAATTAATGATGAATGGGGCCTAGGATATACATATACCAAAAAAAACAACAGGTAGGGGTCGCAACCAAAACCCATAATTTCAGCTAAATGTGACCATTGAGCTCTGACTAAACAGTCAAAAGTTCAAGTCAAAGGGTAGCATGTCCGACAGTTTATCACTTCCTTCCTCACTCTCTCTGTTCCCGCTGTTACGTAAAGCTTAAAGTGGGTCCCTGTGCTGAGATTTTAATGCGTTGTTCTTACATACACACTGAATAATTATGCAAATGCCTGTTTCCTGTGGTTGTACTGTTAGGTTGTGGCTTTTTGTTGTGTTTATTACACTTCCATGATGCGGAAAGGAAACACAGTGCAACTTGTACTATGGAGAAAATGTACAACATTGGAGATAAAACAGTAACATGTACCATAACAGTTACATATATGCAAAAGTAACACATATGTAATGGTTGTGATTATGGCAATGAGGTGAAATACTGACTTGCTTGTGTTTTGCATCGTAGACTGAAGCGGATTTATGGTCAGTACCCGAACCCACCTGTATGGGGAATATCATAGATTCAGTCATAGAATAGTCTAGTATCTATCGCTGAACTGGAATAGGTTAAAAATCATTGAATTGTGCTTTGATAATTTCTGAAACAGATTGTCTGATTGATCGCATTCACTGGACGCCTTGTTCTCAAAAACTAAACAACCGTATCATCTGCACATGTGTTACTCCAGCTACCCCGAGTTCTCTAGAGAACTGGAACAATATGCCCTCTAAGAAATTTTGGCATGATTGATGCATATTGAATAACAGTCTTAATTGCGGTTAAAACATATATGGTTTGGTCCCTCAATGCAATGTGTAAACAGGGACAGGCAACATGTGAGATATACATTTTATACGTATTCTCTTATTTTACCAGGAAAATAAACAACAACCTGGGAGGAATTCAGATAAATGGCTTACTTAGGGACAAAGCAATAGATTTTTCATTTTGTCAGCTTTGGGATCCAATCTAGAAATATTTAGGCCCCAAGTTTACATTCATATAGGCAAGTAGGCTTAATGCTTTTCTTTTTTTTTTACATTTAGGATAAGGATTTGGAGATTATGTCATGTCCATTTATTGCCAACTAAATGCAGATTTTCTCATGAATTAGCACCATTTTAGGGTTAATGCTCAATCAAAATGCAGAAATGTGTGCATGAATATCACACATGAGCAGAACCTGAAAGGTTGTTTAGTGATGGGAAAGATACAGTATGTTCTGGGGGCAGGAGGGTTCGGTCCAGTTAGATCTGGTCGCGGAGTCCATTTCTTTTTCAACCACTGTCAAATGTGGTACATTTGAAACAACCCTGCTTGTAAACAATTGTTCAACATTCTTCTGAAAAAGACGTTTAAACAAGCCAGGACAACAACACTGGATCAGTTCAACCATAAATCACAGACACATAATGTAGTGAGTCTAATGAAGGGGTTTTAGGTCCCAATTCTGGACCTGAAGAGCAGGGTTTTTGAGCCCCAGCTCAGCTGACTGTCTCGCTCTACATACCTGTCTCCCTGTCCTCTGTTACCTACTATCATTTCAGGAATTAAAATAATATACATACAAATAATATATACACAAATTATTTTTCTGTATATTATTATGTATATAATATATTTCAACCCAACGCATCCTCCTAAATGTTCCTGTTTTCCATGATCAACAGGTGAACTCAAGCCGATCCATGCCCCAGAGAGAGGAAATCTCTTCCTTCCAGAATGAAACATTCAGTATAGATTATGAGGCCTCTGGGGGTTCCGGAAGCCTCCATGGGAGACACGGGCTCTACACCAGGAAGCAGTCGCTACCCGCTCCGCAACCAGGCTCCCACAGCAGCCACCCAGAATGTGGCTCCAGGACGGTAACAGGTGACACGCTGCCTATACTGGTGATGCCAGAGCCCCTGATTAAAGACCTCACCCCCACCTTACTCTCCAATGACAGGAACTCTGACAGGCTCGTTAGCATTGAGGTTACAACGAAAGACGAGGAAAGGAATAAGCAGAGGGCGGAGGAGAGGAAAATGGAATGGGAACACGCCGTCGGCACAGACGGCGGCAAAAGACATTCGGAGGCGGAAAGAACGGACAAATCGAGAGACGTTTTCGGTGCTTCTAGTGGCGCTTCTAGTGAGATGGCAGATGTAAGCGAGGCCTCTGAGGATCAAACAAACACAGAGAAGCCTCCGAGCCAGAGGACGAGAAACCAACTAATCAGAGAACCCCATGCCAGACACAAAAGCACTTCTGAAGAAGAGTCTGAAGCAGACAACCAATATAAGACTATGCACTCTGGGATGTGCCTCTCAGACGATTATGACACAGCGGCAGAGGAGGAACCTGGTGACAGATCCCGGTACTCCAGCGTCAGGACATCAAGGGGAGACTCGCAACGCGGGAGCTCATCAAAACACACTGACAACCAAACAAACCGACGACTAAGCAACCCACAGATACACCATTCAGATTCACACTCTGGGCTTCCGACTCACATTGAGGAAGATGCCAAAGAACTCTTAACATTTGTCCAAAAATAAAACTGACATTATAAAGCCAAAAGAACATGTCTACCAAATGTATTTCATTATGCTCAGAGATGTACTTTTTCAGGTCTTTACTGAGTAAATGAACACATTTTAATTAGAATAGAAATGTGTTTTCTGTAAAATTGTGTGTGGCCAGCCTTAATACGAATGAAGCCATTCTGTATTACTTTAACTTGAGGTGTTGAACTAGTATCGAAAAAATACTGTACAGTAATGATGTGACCTTCCTACTGCCCAATATGTGTACTGTAGATGTCTTATAAATGTTCTTTATATGGGCAGATGTCCTGCAAATGTTGTGTAGATGTCCTGTAAAAGTAAGTATTTAATATATGTATTGTAGACGTCCATCATTTCTATATCGTAATTCAAACATCCTGTTGCAGAACTTTCCCTGAAAAGCAGGAAATGCATTTTTTTTATTTAAGGTCTAAAAATGGGTAAACAATTTGGTTATTTCCTCCTCAAAATGTCAAACTTAATTCCTCCAAAAGACGCAAAATTCCTCCCAAGTTATAGAAAATCCATAAAATAAATAACTTTGTGGTTTGTGTCCTGTTACTGTAAGATTGTTTTCCAGAGGTGGGAAATTATAGAGTGTCACCTGTATTGCTACATAAGCATTGTAAAAATGTTTCTAATGCCACAATTCACACTGTAAATAAACACACTGATGTAAATTACTGAATCGAAATTGTGTTTTTATATCAATAACAAGAAGGAATGGATATAATCATGTGACGAGATGATAGAAGGATATTAGTTGTCTTCCTATATTATTATGTACATATAACAAAGAAGTTACTCCATGTATAGATAGAAATACAGCACTAGATATATAGGCACACACACAGTTATTCAGCTAAATTAGATGTATAACATTATTCGTTTAATAAGCATTTGGCCAAAAAGTGCCTTGAACAAAGTTAATAGTGCGTACTCGCAGCACTACAAATCCCTGACCAGCACATACTACACATAGACACAGGTGAACTACCAGTATAAGTACTGAAACCCCAGAGAAAGATGAGAAAAGGAAGTGCTCATACAGGTCATCATTTCCAAAGTAGAAAATACACATGCAGTGTCCCCCAAATGTGTGTCCACATAATTCTATTTCCTGTCTCTAGTATCATTTCTGTATCCTCCCTTTGCCTTGCAAGGACAATAACACTGAGACTTCCCTGTTTTTATGAGATCTGAAAATTCAAAGTAGATCTGTGGTTCGAAGTAGAGGGCAGTCCATAGGCAGAGACGGATGTATTTCAAAGACCTGGAAAGAGTCTGTATTGGGAAATAAACTACAATCCCTTCTAACCAAATGACATAAAACATTATAGCAAAATGCTCTGTGCAATTATCCTGGCAAGGAGGGGTGCACACAATAAAGAAAACCAGGGTGTCAATCATTGCAACAGTTTTTGGAAAATAATATGTAGTATTTATTATTAGGGAAAGTACTATATATTCCAATGCTATATATGTTGGCAAAGTATAATATAGCTCATTACTTCAGTTGTTAATTTTAAACCAGCCTTTTTTTAGTCATCTTCATCAAGGATGCCAATTATTTTCGAGGTGACTGCACTTCAAAAGTACTGAGTTCTTGTTACCAATATAAAAAAAGTCAATAGGCCCAGTACTGTTATCCATGCAAAGGGAGACTGCACAAAGTACAGAAACCAAGGTGTCAATCATTCTGACAGTTCATTTTTGGGAAATACATTTCTAATTTCTACTTAATGAGTTTATTCGTTGTCTTGGAAGATTATAATATAGCTCATTATCTGCTTTGTTTATTTCCTTTTAAAGGATGCCAATCATTTCTAAGGTGATGGGATTGGGTAGCATGCGCAGAGAGGCTTGTGAGGGGCTGTTAGCTGCTGTGAGCCAGCACACCCATCCTTCTTGTGGTTCTTGGCTCTCTTTCACAAGTTGTCGGTCTCTGGCTGTGCCCGAGACCAGCAGGAGCCTTGTCATCCTCACAAGCCTGCTCAGAAAGAAAACACATGTCAAACGCCACACTCATTTTAATGTTCTACTGTCCCAAGTCATGATGTCTAAATGCTGTTGGTCAAGCAGTTGTTGTATATGTATGCAGACTGCACTGTTGACGTTAAATATGTTGCTAAATATATTATTTAAGCAAGTTGCTGATGTGTAACTACCAAATACATTGAGCTGTGCTGCAAATATTGCATATCAGCAGTAGATAGAAAATGAAAAGGCCAATGCTTCGTTTAGAGCAATTAACAAATATCTGGGGTGCTCTACTATAGATTTTTCCCATCGGTCCATCACTCTATGTTGTATTGCCATCTAGTGTCTTGGCTGCGAGAAGCAGTACAAGGGGGTAGAGGAGACTTGCTTTCTTCCTACCCAAGCCCCAAAATATAATAAATGATATTTTGTGTCCAAACATGACTGGTACTGTGCATGTTCATGGTTTCATTAATATAACTTTAAGATGTAAAATCATGCTGTGTTAACATGATAAAGAATACACCCAAAAGTAACCACCTGATTTTGACAGTTTGACATTTTTACCCATCTTATTGTCATTCTTCTATGATATTTTTGCAGCGATCATGTCTCATGTCTCCCTGGGCTGGGATGGTGGGTCATGAGGCCCTGATGACATGAGCCCATTCAGCAATGGCAATTTGCCCAGTAGACAAAGGAAGATCTTAACAGTGAATGACAAAAGGGACAACCGCCCAAAGGTTTAAGACGATTCCAGGAGGTAGGTGTGGACGTATCAGCCACTACCTTCAACAGAAGACTTGAAAGACACTAGTTAGCCTCTATAACTGCATGCCCTAATAAGAGCGTGCAGAGTTCCGGAATAAGTTACTGTGTGGACAGATGTGACAAAAGATGAACCTATACCAAAGTGCAAACTGAAAAACTGAAAACTGGCATACCACCGCATCAGTGAAATGTAGTGCCAGCATGCCAATGGGGAACTGGAGCAGTGTGACATGGGAGAACTTGGAAAGGCTGAGCGCCAGATATGCCACTGGTGAAGACAAATGCCCTAAAATACATACACTTGTCATGAGCTTGTGATGTGCATTTAGCTACTTCATTGCAATATAGATTGATATACAATTACAATAAAATTATAGCTACTAAATATTTTAACATAACTACACTGGTTGAGCAAGCAGTATAATAAGAACGTCCTGGCAAGATGTGCAATAATTAGATAAATGGAAGGGCAGTGAGAGAGGACACACATGATTAGTGAGTGATGTGGAAAATGCAGGGGATCTACTGATACCAATCCAAGGCCAGGTAGACAAAGATAGATTTTAGCCAAAAGTGCCAGAAGACTTGTTTAGGATACAAAGAAAAATCCACAGGAAAATATGGTGCGGTTGTTTCAAGGAGCACAATATGACGAACAATGAGCTGCATGATCGAGTTGCCAGAAAGAAGCCTTTACAGCGCCAATGCCACTGAAAAGTCACAATATGCCATGCCATTACACACCTCACAGCCTCTGGCACCCTGTGGAGTGACGAGAGCAATAGAGCTTTATTGTCACAACCTTAAGCGTTATGTTTGGAGAGGTGTCAACAAGGCCTATAGTGAACAGAATACCATACCCAATTTAAAGCATGGTGGGGGCTCACAGGCACAGGGAATCTTGTGATATTTTAGGGCAAGATGAATGCAGCATGTTATATGAAAATACTGGCAGACAATATGCATTCTACTGCACAAAAGCTGCGCATGGGATACTCATGGACTTTCTAGCACGACAATGACCCCAAGCACAAGGTGAAGTTGACCCTCCAATGGTTACAGCAGAAAAAGGTGAAAGTAAACCTGCTTACTTTTGTTTTCTTTACAAATGGTACATATATGACCAATTCTCCAAGGGTATGCAAACTTATGAGCACAGCTGCATGTATATATATTTGTCTGTGTAAACTGGATTTGTGTTTTACTGAATACAATTCAAGTTTACACAAACCAATACTGAGTAAATCAATATCAACATCAAACATCTAGACTTATTCTAAGGTAGGCATCATGCCAAGCCATCTAATCAAGGGCCACAATTTTAACCAGATACTAAGGTCAAGACTGGTAAGTGCAGAACCAACTCTAATGAGCAAAGTAGCTCAATGATGCACTTAGGTACATAAATTACCATGTAATTACAGCTATAATAGACATGCTAATGGTCTGGTTCAATTGTGCTTTCATTTTAGTACCTTTAATAAATAAACTGGGCGAAAGTGTGCATGCACCTTATTAAAATATTGAAACTGAAAGGACATTTAGACAGTGTTATAATTTGCTAAGAAATAATTTACTCAAAAATGCTATTCATGAATGGAAGGCTTTCTAAGTCGTTCACCAGCAAGCTTCACAACTCCCTACAATTTCATGTAATTATTCTCAAATAGTTTACAATTCCACACATGTGTGAGGGCAATGTACAGAGGAAATACATTGCTGTGTTCACAAACATCAGTAAATTTGCTGTATATCAGACCGTCATGTTTTTCTAACAACAACCTTGTATTGAACTATAATTCTTACCACTATTCCTGCCCAGCGCTGATGCCTGAACAAGGCACATGTGCTCCTTCAACCAACACAACTAAAGAAAGCAGCAAGCAGTGCAGAACAGTTCATCACAACACCATCTCATGTTCTGAATCATTTCACCTTTTTATTTATTTCAGGTGGGTTTTTTGGTACATATCCAATGTGTTTACTGTTGTTTACAGATTCTGCTACTCCTGCACTTCAGTGTAACTTTCTGGTTGCAGAATCACAGATAAACCTTGTCCTTAGGGAAAACATTTGGAAGTAACTTTTGGGGCCTTATTTTGACTTACACACAGATTTAAATACATAGAAGTACATGAGCATATATAAAGCCCCTTCCAAAACTATTGGAACGGTAAGGCAAATTCCTTTTGATGATCACTGAAGACAATTGGGTTTCAGATCAAAAGACGAGTATGAGACAAGAGTTCAGAATTTCAGCTTTCATTTCCTCGTATTCACATCTAGATGTGTTAAACAACTCAGGACATAACACCCTTTGTTTGAACCTACCCATTTTTTCAAGTGAGCAAAAGTATTGGAACATGTGACTGACATTTTTTGTTGCCCAGATGTTGCCCTTTAAGTTGATTGTTCAAACATTAAATAGCTCTGCATGACTAGTCCAAGCATCCATCCTTTGTTTAAACCTATAAAGACTGCATTTCTTGTTAAAGAGAATAAATCAACATGAAGACCAGAGAGCCGTCTATGTGAGAAAAGCAAGCCATTGTCAAGCTGAGAAAATAAGGAAAATTGACCAGAGTCATTGGACAAACATTGGGCATAGCAAGCACAACAATTTGGTGTACTGAGCAACATACGTCAAACAGGTCGGCCATGGAAAATAACAGTAATTGATGACAGAAATATCGTGAGAAAACCCCCAAAACATCAGAAAGTGACATCACCAACAGCCTCCACAGTGTAGGGGTGAAGGTATCAGAATCCACTGTTCAAAGACTCAGAGAGCAGAAATATAGAGGCCAAACCAAAAGATGCAAACCACTCATCAGCAGTAAGAATCGGAAGGCGAGATTGAAAACTGCAAAGAGGTACAGAGATGAGCCGCAAAACTTGATGATTGATGAGACCAAGATTAATCTCTACCAGTGATGGAAAGGCCAAAGTGTGGAGAAAGAACGGAACTGGTTATGATCCAAAGCATACAATCTCATCTGTGAAGCATGGTGGAGGCAATGTAATAGCTTGGGCGTGCATGGCTGCTTCTGGAACAGGCTCATTAATATTTTTTGATGATGTAACTGATGATGATAGCAGTAGAATGAATTCAGAAGTGTACAGAAACATTTTGTGTGCCAATTTACAGAGAAATGCATTGAAACTAATCGTGAGGAAGTTTATCATGCTGCAGGACTATGACCCAAAGCACACTGGCAACAAAACAAAGTACTTCACCAGGGGGAAAAAGTGGAAGATTTTAGACTGACCAAGTCAATCACTTGACCTTTACCCAATAGAGCATGCATTTCACCTCCTTAAGAGGAGACTGACAGGAGAAACACATCAAAACAAACAAGAACTGAAAGAAGTTGAGGTAAAAGCCTGGAATAGCATCACAAATGAAGAATTGCAACAGTTTGGTGATGTCGATGGGTCGCAGACTTGAGTCAGCTATCGCAAGCAAGGGTTATGCCACCAAATACTAAATGTTATTCATTTTAAGATTATTTGTTCCTTTACTTTTGCTCAGCTAAAAAGTAAAGGAACTTTACTATTGCCGTTCCAATACTTTTGGAGGGGACTGTACATACAAACATACGTTTATGTGCGTGTGATTTTTCTTGCAACAGTATTCAGACTGATTACAAATTCTGTCATATTACTGAATCACAAATGGTGCATTTTAATTTCATTGATATTTTACATTAAATCATTGAAAATCTAAGGTGACATTGGTGTTATGTTGGTTTCATGTGCTTCAAAATGATTGTAAGCCTTTTGAGGGGCAGACTTTTGTGAGGGTGTCAGGGTGGTGTCATGCAGCTGCCACCTCTGGATTATTGATCCAACTTTGTTCATCAGGATTTCCAAATGCATGGATATTATTTAATACGTTTATCCTAATCCATAAATGTATATTACTAAATCTTTCATTACAATGCTATGTGGTTTATGCAAATTCTCCTTCAGATTCAAAGGCTAACCAATGACCATTAAACAGTGGTGTTTTTATCCAGAAGAAGCAACTTTAATGGTTCATAAGTGGAGAACAGTGGTAAGTCAATTGTGTCCTCATTTGGGCAAACTCTTTCATCATTGTAAAGTGGGAGCTTCCACAGCACAACAACAGACCTTGGTTCCCCCTTAACAACAGTCATTTTACAACTGATTTTAAATCTTAATTTTCAAATAAAATATCAAATAGAACAAGATGTCAAAGTATAATTTGTAATTAGGAAATGTGACAGATATGGTCATTACATAAATATTATACCAGGCACTGTGCAATATTTAAAAAAATAAGTAAGAATGTCATAAAAGTCCAAACCACACTGGGAAAAAAAACAGGAACAGATATGTGACAAAAACTAAGAGAACAGGAAATGAAAGCCCCCAACCTGTTATTCATCCTGACAACTACTTCCCACCACAACATGACAAGTTAAACTGTACCATCACTTCTGTCCTCCAAGTGCTCTTAAATCATTGATATAATGAAGATTTTCAGGAAAATCTATAATAGTCAATGACGATTAAAACTACATAAATCTATAACCTCAGACCCAGTCATTAATTAATTAATCCCTAATGTACATTGTAATATAATATAATGGCATGGTATAAGTCCTACCAGATAAACAAGAGGATGTATGAAATCCATTACACAGTTGGGGCGTTGACTGTGCTTTTCGGTCCTGGGTTTACGCTGTTTAAAGATAACTTTTTTAGAAGAAAGTAACAGAAGTTTTTACAGCCCGAACAACCCATACAATCCCCTTGATTCGGAAATATTTGGTTATGAATATAACCTTTATTTGGGAGGGAATTAGATGCCACTATGGGAAATGCATTGCA
>JACXGJ010005783.1:0-37460 GCA_016801105.1 Esox niger | reverse complement strand
GAAGAAGAAGAAGAAGAAGAAGAAGAAGAAGAAGAAGAAGAAGAAGAAGAAGAAGAAGAAGAAGAAGAAGAAGAAGAAGAAGAAGAAGAAGAAGAAGAAGAAGAAGAAGAAGAAGAAGAAGAAGAAGAAGAAGAAGAAGAAGAAGAAGAAGAAGAAGAAGAAGAAGAAGAAGAAGAAGAAGAAGAAGAAGAAGAAGAAGCTCACCCGGACTAATCTGCTACGCGGCCTCGTGGTCAGAGTCCCTTCTAGACTCGGCGGTCCGTGCCAACCCGTCAGCCGCCAACGCGTCCTCCAAACATCTCCTAGCCTGAAACACCTTCAACTCCTGTTCCCTGCGGTTGAAATAAAGCACAGAAAGATTAGCCACATCGTGACAAATAACACATCCCCCGCACCCTGGAACACTACACAGCCAATAGGACGCTCACAAACATCCAGTCACTTCCCGACAGACTTGTGCACTCGGCCCAGATAAAACCTCCACATGTTTACCTTGACAATACCCAACAAGATCCTTTGGAATTCACTTCCAAACCATTCCAGACGCCAGGGGACCGTTAATACACCACTAAAAAAGGAACAAACACACACAAGCGGGAACCTCTGACCACGGGACATCCCATCCCCACCCAGCACATGATTACAGAAAGTAGCCTTGGGAAAATTAGAACATCTGTGTTACGTTAACCAACTCAGAGCACAGGTGCAAAAGATGCCCTGATACTAAAGGGCCCCATGCCTCCTGCTAGGAATTGACCATGTGACTGACTGTGATTGATAGAACCATATTTTGAAACATCCCATACTAATATGATTTAGACCTTTCACATTGCACACATTTCAGATGGGTTCAACTAGTGGCCGCCTCCCTTGGATTCAGTAAAGTACTGTGAAACTTCCTGTATTCTTTGGAAAGGAACAGAAAGTGGGAGGCGATGTACTGTTAACACCAAAAATCTCATGCTGAATAAAGGCTCTCCCATAACTTTTATTCTTGAACCTCACCGAAACAGGAAGCTACCAATATTCAACAACATCACAAGAAAATACAGACATCGAGAACCCATCTTAAATACTCAGTGATAAGACACACATAAAGATGGCAACTAAAGTGATTTCCTCTGCCTCTACACAGACACCAAACAGTTTCCAGTTTATCCAAACCCACCGGCTGATCAAAAGACACACCCGACAAAAGCAGACCGCTTACCTTCTCGGCCGTACGGTCACCGCCCCCTAGAGGTTTCACTCAACACTACAACCCCGAAAACAGCAAGTGACACACTGGGGGAAACGCATACAAGACACTTCCTCGCTGTCCACAACCAAACCGAGTGCCACGTCTTGAAACCAGAGCCCTCCCTCCACTCACTGCTCAAACAACCAACAATACCGCCCCACACAAACATCACGACGGACCATATGAGGAACGGCTCAACAGACGAGAAAACGACATCATCTTCACACCTCACCCCTGCCCGCATCACTGCACATTTGACTGTTACCAAACGCTTTCGCTTTGATGCCCACAAACGCCTTAAAACGAGAAATGGTCAGCAGGCCGCCCGACCGGAACTCAATCGTACCGCGTCTGTACGGTCCAAAGTTCCATCGGCTAAAACAACCACCGTCGGAACTGACCCACCGCCGTGGCCACATCCCACAGAGAAGGTAGAGCCCTACAAAACACAGAAACGATCCTCCGCTGCAGCCCGTCGCGTCATTCTAAACATCGACACCGTAAAAACCTGAGAAGAAGTAGGAAACCCCGAGAAGGTTTACAAAGAGGAAACAGACAACCCGAAAACTATCAAACCATACACACGACCGGAAATGAAACCCACCCACGACCGAAACAGACAGAGAGAAAGAGGCAGACCGTTACCGTATGTCCTGGTCCGTGACTAGGAAAGCTTTACAGAGGGGCTGCGACGTGTTCAGCCAGACGGCCGGGTTCTTCTCCGCAGCCGAAGACGTCTGACCGGTGATCGGAGAAGAGCTCACGTGCAGAGCGCTGGCGATGGCCGAGAGGAGCGTCTCGTCCGACGCGTCCGGACCGAGACCTGGGACAGGAAACACCGTTAGAAACAGAAACCCCACCCGGAGGACACGCGGAAACGGACCGACCCGACGTCTTACTCGTTAAACCTTTGGGAAGTTCCATAGTCCTCAACGCTTCCTCCGTGATGTCAGAGGCCTTCAGACCGTTCAACCGCTTCTCCCAGAAGAGCTGAAACAGACACCGAACGACATGAGACAAAAACACCAGGCCAATTTCATCCCTCTCGTCTTTCTCACCATCTAGCGTTCCGGCCGCAGCTCCGTAGACAGAGAGAGCCAGCGGATCTCCAAACGGCCGGATCGAAACGGATAACGAGGTCAGCGATCGACAGTTGACATCTTACCGCAAAGAGCCCTCCGAAGCCGACGGGAGGTCACGTTCCAATCGATAGACCGGTAGCACCGCCTCGGGCTTCGCACGCGATTAAACGTCAGTTTAGTCCTAGATGTCAACTAAACATGTAAAATCACACAAACGATTCGAGAGCGGTACTTCAATCAAAGCGCACGCGTGTTCGTCTCACCTCCCCGTCTCTCCCCTAACTCAAACGCCGTCTCTACCGCCCGTCGGAACCTCACCCCCGAGGGAAGCCAAACGGCAGATCTCATTTCCAAATCCTAATTACCTTCAACCCCCGCCCCCTAACTCTCTCCTTCTCTTCGACACACGCACACACGACCGTGCCGTCCACCCGACGCCACGTTCTCCGTGCCCCCAAAGCCAGAAAGGAGAAGACCCTCACACCGTAGGCCGTGGTTCCGGACGAAACGGCCGACCGCTCCGACGTGTCGCCATCACGCCACACAAAAACGACGAGCGACTACACCTCAAAGATTCAAGAAAAAACTAACGGTGAGAAGACACGGAAAACAGACAAGGGAGAAAAAGCCAGAAAAGAGGTAGAAGAACACAAGACATTTCCAAACTTGAATCATTATCCACTACACAAAAACACTGAACTAACCTTTTTGCCTTACAAGCTTTTATTAACGATGCGGTCGTACGCAAACGCTCCCCCGACCGAGGCACGCGGGAACATAAGAAACACGGTGTTGTTGGTCACTGAAAATATGACATGACCCGAACACTAAACCGACATTAAAAGATCCTCTAAGAACCATGTCAGATGTTTCATATGTGGTAAATTGTCTTTAATATACCTTGGACTTTAAACAAAACAATTACCCACTATCGCTACACCATAAAGTACTCAGCTCCAGGAAGGGAGACAGACCCACGCAGAGAAGGCCTCCGTTACTAAAGGGTTAACGGGAAAAGTTGGGTCATCTAATCAAATGTAAATTCCACTTTTGCAAACGATCTAATCTATAGTCATCTCACCGAGACAAACATAATCGGTTTCAACATTAAGAAAACCAACGCACTTTGTACGACTGACTCACCGTAGCCATTGTCCCGCAAATATGCAACATTTGTGTACCGTACCTACGATTATGGATTTCCCCGGTGATCACGATAAGCAAACCGCAGACAATAACACCTACACTTTATCACACAGTTTCTACTCAGACATGTGCCAAATAACTAAAGGATACAATGAATGCACGATAGCAAACTCGACCGACCCGTGTGACGATACTGTGGTAAAACCCTTTAGACGACAGCCAAACACCGCTCTCATCCGTGATACCGTAGCGCCCTCCGGTGGCCCGTACCGCACACGACACCCAGGTTCGGTGACGGAAAGCGTACGGAAACAACATGACCCTACGGCTGTCCGGCCTACGCGGATATAGACGGTCGAGTCGGTTTACAAAACTCAGACGATCGAAGACGACAAGTTCAGACACCGACATTTCCCCGATCAGCTGCTAAAACATAGACTCGGAACACGCGGCACGGACCCCGCCGACCGGACCCTCACCTGTCGCGGCTGCTCCGTGGCTCTCTGCAGGTCCGTCTTGACCTTATTCCCGGGGTGGTTCACCACTTTGGTGACGGGCTGCTTAAAGATGGACGCCGTCTGTCTGATCGGAAGCGCCGTGTTCAGGTCGGGTTTGCCCTAAAGGAGAGGTGGGGCGCGACCCAATACAGAGATACAACTCTTAATTAAACAACAACACAGGAACACTTTCAAACACGCTAAACGACAATGGGCCAGATTACCGAGAAACTGTTTAAGGAACACAGCAAACGACAAGAACCAGACAGTGAGGAAAAGAGAAAAAAAAACACACACAGAGAAGACAGAGAGACGGACCGAGGACAAATGGACAGATGGGAATGAGACACAGACACTAAAAAGAGACAAACAGAAGGGAAACACAGAGGGAGACAAACAACAAAGAAAGACAGAGCAAGCAAAAAAATCACAGAAATGTATTTGGATCATGTACATTGTAATTGTGTATACAATAGAGTAAATAGACAATCATCACAATGGAATTGACCTGAAGCAGGACAAAGAAATGACCAGTTTTATTAAAGTTAATCAAACCGAGCATGTCAAGATAGATAGAGACCAACATGCCATGAACTTGGCTGTCAAACTCATCAGGAATCTATGCCGCTTCGTTAATATGCACCCCGTCTCTCCCTTAAACACGTCCCATACACCTCACAGGGGAAAAAAACGATGCCGCCGGAGGCCGTAAACCCACACGTCAGCCCCGCCCCCGCCACCACAGGCTCTACACGCGTGACAAAGTCACAGTAAGAGCCACAGGAATTCTTTTCATCGTTACACAGATAATATAGCAATACTCATACGCACGGTTAGAATGTTAGGACGGTAACAGTCACACTATTAACTAATGACGACAGAGAGACTGACCTTGTTGACGCTGAGGTTCTCGTTGCGTCTCTGTTTGTTCTTCATCTGCAGTTTGCCGGGGACCATCTTGCCCGTGCGAAAGTCAAAGCATCCCAGGTCCACGCTGTTGCCGAGGTAACGCGACAGCTGGGGTTTGCTCCGGAACTTCTTCCCGGTGGGACTGACGGTAAAGAGCAGACGACAAGCGACGTTACATGACGTACGACCGCGGCGTCGGACGGCAAACGTCGACGAGGAAACGCGGCCCGTATATTTTAAAACCTCGCATCGCGCGTTTAAAACAACCTAGCGGGAAGCCGGCATCTCCCCGCGCGGAGACGTGTTCTTTAGAGCCCATACTACCGCGTCTACTGCCGGGATTTTTCCGGTAACGGGTTGGTTTTCAGTTCTTCTCTCAAGAATATCACTCTACGCGGGAGACACCGGCTCCTCTCTGCGCCCAGAGAACATTAACCTACGGCGAATCGGCTGAATAAGTGACAACGGCCACCAGGGGGGAAAAGACGGCCCGAGAGTCCGCTCGTTCTCGGCCAGCCGGTTAACACCAAATAACATTGACCGGACCGTAACGCCGCAGTAATAACGTAAGAAATGGTCACAAGGACGTTTCAAACAGAATTATCCCGAAACACTACTCCAGTCTCGCTTAATCAGGTATACGCTTCGTAACACTAGGGACCGTGATCAGGCAGAGGACAGCGGAGAGCATGACGACAAGCGATCGGCGTCACCACGACACCCAGGACGGGCGAGGCGGTTCCACGATCCGGGCGGACGGATGTCCTCGGACGTTGAACCGTGTTTTTCTTCACCTTCCGGTGACGCTACAGACATGTCGGCATTTCAATTCGGTCACACGCCTGGTTTTGTTTTTGTCAACACGGCAGGGTTCAACGGCGACAGGGCAGCTTGGTGAGAGGCGGTTGCATGACTCAGCCATGAGTCAAAGAAACGGTGAAACTCACCCCGCCACATAACAGAGCCTTTTAGAAAACCTCACCGACACTAACACACACACAGAGAAACACACACTCCTACACAGAACACAAGTCTTCCAAGACGCACGCACACGCTCACACGCAAACGCACACACACACCCATCTTACAAGACGCACACACATGCGCACACACACACACACACCCATCTTCCAAGACACACACACACACACACACTATCGAGTCATACCACAGGGCTCAATAGCGAGCAGTGTCGTCTGTTCAATTCCACAGCGGTTAACTGTTCTACATACAGATAAGCACAAGAGAAATCATAGCGAAACAGACCAAACCGATTGTCACAAAGCTACTTAACATAGGCCACGTTGTCGACAGACGGTCGTAAAGTCAGCCACCGTCCCGGGCGCACATTTCCCATACTACACTTTCACACCGGTCTGTGAGGAGGAGCGGGAGGAGAAGAGACAGAGAGCTCATTAGCTTCCCCTGGCTTTCCCTGAGCAGAGGTTACACGGGGTGAACCAAGAGTCGAGAAAGCAACATTTCCAGGGAGTTCCCCGTCTGTGCGCCCGCCTTGACCGAGACGAATGAGGGGCGGCCTAGTAAAACCCGTCTCCGTCCGTCCGCCCGCCCGCTTGCGAAGAGGGCCGGTCGAGGCCGGTCTTCCGTTCCAGGCTACTCCCCTCCCCTCTCCGGCCCCCACCCTCCGGCCGGCGCACCCTAGCGCGGTTAACCCTTCGCTCGAGCGCAGTGACCGACGGACTCGTTTTACGACCGCTAAACGATAGAAGGCCTGGCGGTCGGCTGTACTCCCCGCCCCGGGAAGTCGATTCAATGATGTCATATTTGTCCTATAGCCCGGTAGGCCCGTTTGTACGCAATCTTTATTCCGTAACCCGGCAAGCCTGCCGCTCGGTGTCGAGTACGACCCCGAGGAGTAGTTTTCCTTTGACCCCTGATGTTTTCCAACCGACCTTGGAAAGAGGGTAAAGTAACTATAAACACAGCCTCCGTAAGAGCCGAGAGACCGCCGTCTCACGCGCGGAAAACAAGACGTGCGCTTTTCCGTCCGACACGGCCTTCCTCCGGCCTGCCGGATTAGCCGATTCATCTAGTTACCTTTGGCTAACCGGTCACGCGATCTCACTACTCGGTTACCCGAAGCGTGTCGTCGACCTTTCCCTTCGGAATCGTACACCTTTCGCCGGGCATCTCGCTCGACCCGTCGGGTTAAATAACTGAAATGAAATACCCGTGACTCGGAGAATCGATTCACCTCAGAACTTCACACAAGCGACTCGTTCATCAGAGAATCATTTCACCGGAAGTAGGTCGAACGTCTGACCAAGTCCGGTGTCAAAATATACGAATAGAAATTAACTAGGGAAATCATAAGAGGCGGCTTTACACGGCGTTGAAAACCATAAACATTTCAGAAACGTCTCGACGCTCACAAGCCTACGCACCGCCGACGGGTAACACAGGGCCCGTTCCCGGGCTCGGTTCGCTCCTCCGGACGCCGTCGACCGGTGCTTCGAAAAGACGCCGCCGGATCCGGGTTTAGTTCTGGGGAACGAACGCAGAGAGGACGGAGGAGACCGCGCGGCCTAAAACAGCGCGCGCGACGGCGCGGACCGAAGGAACGTTCTCGTCTATACCGGTTCTATTCCGCCACGCCCGTTCAACCGACAGAGAGACGGAACGGCGACGGACCTCGCGGCCAGAAGCCTACGCCCGTATATAGCTACCCGAACTCGCACGACCTCGATATCAAAAGCGCCGTTCCGCCATCCGGGGCCGGTTCGAGGGCGAACGACGAGTGGCGTCGACCGCGCGGCCTCCGAGCAAACCGACGGACCCGGCGCCGTTGACAAACTTCGGCCCGCCCGCAGAGTAGAAGGAAACGTATTCGACGCGAGCCAAGACCTTTCCCTCCAGGCGACACGGCCCCTTGAAGAGGCACGTTTACTTCAACGGGGGCGAGAGGGAGGGGCCCCGGCACGTGACCGAGCCTGTCGTCAACAACCAGATCACTAAAGACGTAACCCGACCCGATTCACAAAGGGCCTCGGCCGGTCCCCGTTTGACCACCGTGCGATTCGGATCCGAGGAGGAAACACAGAACGGCTCGCACGGTCTGTTTCGATTTGGAATTGTTTCCAGGTGGAACATAATAAAAGTGCTTGATACATTTTTTTTTTGAACAGCATTAACAGGAAGGACATGTGCACACACGCAAGCAAACAAACAGACACACAACCAGACACACACACACACACAACCAGACACACACACACACACACAAACAGACACACGCACACACAAACAGACACACGCACACACAAACAGACACACGCACACACAAACAGACACACACACACACAAACAGACACACACACACACACACAAACAGACACACACACACACACCCATCCGACACACACACGCACCACCATCAGACACACAGACACACACACAGAAACAGACACACACACACACACACCCATCCGACACACACACACACACACACACACACACACACACACAAACGGACAGACAGACAGACACACACAGACAGACAGACACACACAGAGAGACACACACACAGAGAGACAGACACACAGAGAGACAGACACACAGAGAGACAGACACACAGAGAGACAGACACACACACACACACACACACACACACAGAGAGAGACAAACAGACACACACACACACCGCCAAACAGGCAGGCTGGCGCGCATGCACGAACACGCACGCACACACTGTAGTCCAACAAAAATAGGACGGTCGTTCAAGATGACGGGGTTGAAAAACTGCAATCGGGAGGTGAACGGACTTACATTGCGATACCGAATGAGCAAATCAACAGAAAAAATTAACCGTTAAACTGTCTTCTAGCACCAAAGCGTGAAAGCCAAAGATACCAGAGCTGACAAAATATCCAGAACTTTACGGAACCAATGTTATAAAGGTCCTAGGCTACATTGCCGAGGAATAAGTGTACTTTAGACCGAGGGCCAAGTTGTGAGAGTTTAGCCCGGACGGTAAACGTACGGTTTCGGGGGAAGTGCCGTTTAACAAGACCGTAGCGCGTTTCCCTATCGATCGCATGAGGAGGAGACAATAGTCAAAAACCGTAACGAGCGAGACCGATTAGAAACAAGTTACCGATGCTTTTTTTTTTTTTACAACTTAAACCCACTAGACCGTAGGGTATGAGGTTACCGTCGAACTTTCCCTCGCGATACAAAGTCTGACACAATGTCGCCGACGGCACGTCGCAGTTTTGATACGGTGTTTACACAGCGCTGGCATTACCTTGGGAACATTGTGGCACTCCGGCGGGGGCAGAATTTCAAGGTTTAGCCAAATACTTGACTTTTTACCAACGGGTTCAGACGGTTACGGACAACGGCGCTACGACACCTATATATATAATCGCGAAGTTATCACGGAGTCGTTATCTTTGATCATAATTACCTGTAGTAATAAACATCGCTCTTGCCAGCGCTGAGCCCCGACTTCCGGATCACTTCTTCTTTCTTCCAACCCGGTGGCAGAAAGGGGCAATCCATCCTCTTCTTCTCCATAATCATCTAGCGATTCGGTATGATTGGGAATCACCCCGATCGCCGTTCGACTGTGACAAATGGTCAAATAACAAGTCGTTACCGAGACGGGTTAATAAACGGACCGCCCGATCTAACGTTAGCTTTAAAGCCGTTTATACTAACCGCTCAACCGGAGCGAAACTTTCTACTTCTTATTTCCGCGATCGAATCGGGACTTTGACTGGATATATTCCGTAATCGGATAGACGGTTGTTTCCTTCTTCGTTCCTCAACTAGCCGACGGGGAGTAACGGCGGTCGTGTCCCGGTGATCGACGGCGGAGGGGCACTGACGTTCTGAAATTTCAGCACTTCCCACACACTGACCGAGCGCTCGGCAACTGCGCTGGCTCGCGGACAACGCCCCGCCTCTTTAGAACGATCCCGTCACTTCTCGGTTCCCCTTCCCTAGGCCGTGATGCAACACTGACAGAAAAAAACCACTCGTTCCGAACATTAAAATTCCAAAACCGTCTCATTTGGAATTCTTCCGTTCGAACGTTTCCGCGAGCCTAGCCCGTGACTTCCTTCGAATCCCCAAACACGCGTTTCCCGTTTGAACTCAGGGAAAGCTCACGGTCGTCCGGATAAGGAATTTGCGCCGTGGTTTATTTGAATCGCGTGTACAATATCAGTTGACACTCGCTTCGTATTTACTCGAACGCGTTTACGATCAAAGCGACGAAGCGCTTCGTATATATTCAACCGTGGCGCAGCGCGTGACAGTATTTGGAGCCGTGGACCGCGACTGTCACAAGTTTAAAGTTGACTCTTTTCGTATACCGTCAGAGACCGTTGAAAACGAAAGAGAAACGTCCCGTCACGCTGTCGGATATGAGACAGGCGATTTGAAATATATTTGCTCTCGACATGCTCTCCGGACGGATTAACCCGTCATCCCGATTCGCACCGACGGTAGGCTAGGGACGAAAGCGATTCTTTAGGACGCGGGAGTGGCAACAAAGTTACGGGTCCCGTTCACGGATCCCCGCCGTGGCGTGTATTCTCGGTTTGAAATAAACAACGTCTTTTTCCTATCGGACGAGATCGTTACAGTCACCTTCCCGATTTAATCGCTTTTCGACCGTTCCGGGGCCTGACGAGCGCAAAGATGGGAGGATTCGTCGTTTTTCCAGAGCCCCCGTTGGCGAGCTCCCTAAAGGGAACGCTATAGCTCTGACTAACGAGATACACTCTAAACGCGCCTCTTAGCAGCCCTCGGGGCCAGATCGCTCTACCGCATCACATTCAATATTTGCTAAACGCATCACCCTCGCTCTCTGCGGGGCTATCGTCTAACACGATAGCCTTCTAACACCGAGATCCATTAGTGTAATATACAAGTCTTTCCAATCCGGAATTGAATATCGATTCTTTATTTATTACACGATAATAAACACGTGTAATAAATAACTACACGGAATATAACGTATCCGACTACACATATACGTATATAGACATTTGCCGCATCTATACAGATAACGGCTTCGTTGTGAGAACGGGTCATCCGGCTGGCAGATGACCCGCCGACACCGTCCACGTTTCCGAGGTTAGTAATCGAATATAGCCCTTTCGTCTCGTCTATAGCGACTCCTCGCGGTAGCCTTGTCGCCTGTGAGCTCGATCGAGGTGTAGAACCGAAACGAGAGGGAAACTAAAACCACCTGTAGAGCGGTCAGCCGGCGCGTGGGAGAAAATACAACGTAGAGAGTCAAGGAAACCCCCGCCGGACGCGCTTCTCCCGGTCCTCGGTCTTTTATGCGACTCCCTACCTGACGTGACCGAAATATGAACCTGCGTTTCGGTGGCAAATAGAACCTTTTTTTCCCGAGAGATTTTTTCACCAACCCAATACAAACGCTTACGTGATCATTTACGCCTGAAAATTAACCGAACGAAGCTCGAGTCGTTTTGTTCAGAAAAGTATCTGCCGTTACGCTTAATGACCGTCTACAAACACGCGGAGGGCTCGTAGCCCCTGTGACGTGAAACGCATGGACTATTTCCGGTCGGCCAATACTTTAACGGTCGGGCTCTTTAGCCACGGAAAAGACGAAATAAGCGCTAAACCGACGCGTACCGGTAAGTCATAATACTTTTGCAAAGCTTACCTAACTCGAAAAACATTTTTGAATTCGGAGATAGTTAAACCTTTAGATTTTTCCGTTAGCCGATGTATATCTTGTCGCATCTAACTCCGTCCGGGGATTCGCTTTGCCGACTTAGCCCGCTAGCACACTAAATATTTACGCGTGTTCTCTCCGGTGTCGGTATAGTTTTAAATGGCAAAGTACTTAGGCTATCGTACAAGCTGAATAACCACGGGTCTTTTTTGTTCATTCGAGACAGAATGAGTTCCGTTCAAGATGACGTTCTCTTCTCCGGAATCGACCGTAAGTTCTCTGTTGGCGAGCTCCGGACATCTGAGAAGCGGTCTATGGGACAGCGACTCGTCTCTCTCCGGCATCAGATACCGAGATCGGGACTACGAATCGGCCACAGAGGCGCTGGAAGCCTACATCGCCGACTTTGACAGAAGCCTGCGCGCTTCGGAACGTTTTACCGGAAGACTTGAACTACGGAAGGGCCGGATTAGCCCAGCTCAGCCCGCAACCGGTTTCAGGAATAAAGACGGTAACGGTTCCCCTTTTGTCCTTCTCGTCAATAAAACGTACCCGTCCGAGCTTTTATTATGTGCATTTAGACGGATACCGACGTGTAATTATGTATAGCACACGCACGTTATCCTGTTCTCGTTTCCCAGTTCTTAAAGAGAGTCTGACGGACGGGGAGCTGGACTTCCTGGACCTCCCCGTGGGCTCCGGGCGCCGCGGACGACCGGACCGCCTCGGCCTGACGACGGACGACCTGCTGGCGCTGCCGTGTGACGGTTCCTTGCCCGTGACCCGTACTTCGGCCTTCCTCGTCCGGTCCGGCTCCTACCCCCGGTCGCCCGGACGGCCCGACCCGGACGCCGCCTTCGATATTCAATCCGGCCGGCACCGCTCTCGTCGTAAGCTCCTGTACTACCGGAACCCGCCCCCGTCAGACCCCTCCCCTCACGGCGACTACCCTCTCCGGCGGACCGGTCAGAAGCCCGCCGTGGATTTTTCCGAGATCGCCGGCGTTCCCGACGCAAACCTCCGTGACGTGCAGACAAACCCGCGTACGAGTCGGCCCCCTGCCCTCCCCCCGCGGACGCCCCCCCGCGCGTCCAGGGTTCCCTCCTGGCTGAAAGAGCTGGAGGCTTCTTTCGAAGAGCTAACGGATGGACGGACCTACGGTGACCGTTTCGAACCGGCCGGGGGCTCCCGTGACGTTGGGCCGCGTTACTTCGGAGAAGCCGATCGCGGGACGCCGAGAGAGTCGAGACTCCGGCTCGCGGAGCGGCTAGCCTTACGAACGGAGGAAGAAAGAAGCTCCCGCTTCGACCGTCTCGTCACGGGTACGAACATTCGGCGTGTCCGTCGGGTTCACGGCTCGAGTCGTTTAACGGGTTGTAAAACTATGTCGTTTTTTCCAGGTGATAACACGGAGTTTCGGAAAGACGCGGGACGGGACGCGCGCGGCTCGGACGACGCCCCGGAGGCCGATCTCTCCCCGGACGACACCGCCGTCACGTCGTGGGTCATCTCGTGGGTCATCTCGTTCAACTAGCGGTTAATGTTATTTGACGTCGCACGGAACGCGTCTAACCGGGAGACATTCGTCACACCGAGTTGGCGCGCTTCTAAATTCTAGTCACGTCTTACCGGGCTCGGTTAAACCCTCTTCTTTCCGCAGTACGTCTCCGTCGCCGGTAGGGGGAGCCCGAGACCCACAGATGGACACGGCGCCGCTGCCGGGCCGAAAAGAGGTCAGTACAAACAAACGGAACTCGTGACGCGGATACTTTACTCTGTGTGTGTTTTCGACTAGGAATTCGGATGAACGCGTAACCCGGCCTTTATCTGAATTCCAGACGGCGGAGACGGACGTCGAGGACTTTGAAACTTCTCCCGGCGGACGATCGTTACGGAGGTACGGTGCTTTCCAAAACAACTGCCTTTGGAAGAATTTCCTTTTCGTATTAAAATAAAATGAGACCAGAGGACACGACACTAGATCGGAAAGTAAACTCTCCTTTTGTCCTAAAGGGCCCTGCATCACCTGGTGAGACTGAAGACGCTCGTTGAACATTCCGGGAAAAGGGCACAATCTCAAGAATGAAGACCCGTAAAAGACCAGCCTTCAAAAGAGGAATTTTGTCGCAAATTATCGGTTATTGGAGTGCTTTTTATGACAATTTACACAATCGTTTAGTGTTTGTACACGTACGGTATATTGAAAGGTTCCTATTTTAGGCCTTGTTCCTCGGTACCTTAAGACCGCGTGGCCATCTCGGAGCCGGGCTTAATAAACCGTCACTACCCAGGTCGTGCTCCCGCTTTCCTTTCTTTCATCTATATTGAATTCCCGAGACTTGGGCAGTCGGGAAGAAACTTTGATTTAATGTTCATTCGGTGAAGTTGTTTGAAAAATTGATTTTCCTCAAGTACGAGTTAAACGTCGGTTCCGCTTTCCGCCGCCTAATAACGTGAGAAGTACCGATGTCATCTGTGGGGGATTTTTCTATAGAACGCATAAATAACCTTATACTTATCCAAATATTAAGATGCCATGTATAATCGCGTACTTTTATTATGTGGAATCCACACTCACAGGAAATGACTTGTGGGATAGTACGAATAACACGTACAGATAACGTCTGTGTTCATCGTAATATACGTGCCTTATGCCGAGAGGTAGTCGTGAGCAGGCAATTACCATGTGCCCGGCGAGCGGCGTGGCTAAAGTTTACTGATCCTTTGTATCCGCTACTGGGGTGTCCCGAGTGTGGCCAATGAGCTGATCGTGAAGCGTACTCTGTGGTAAGACCTTAACGTAACACTTACTCTGTGGACAATGACGGACACGACCCGAGTACGAACCGCGAGGAGGTTGTGAATTACCGTCGCTAATTACGAGCGTCCGGGGAGGTAGAAGATGAGGCGCACCCCGCTCGGGGCGGGTCGCCGACAGATGAAGTCAGATGGCGTAATGTGTGAAAGTTCTGTATAAAAGCCACGGTCCGGACTCAGAACATCGGGGGTGTATCTGCGGAAGGACCTGCCTTTAACGTCTGTCGTTCTTGTATGATTGTCATTATTGTATGACTGACTGTCATTAAAGTCTATCCGATTCACAAAGTTCTGAGTTGAAATGAATTTGTTTTTAGTAAAAAACGGTCTATTTTCCACGACACATCCAGACGGGCTTTTCTGGCCCGTGGGATGTTCTTCCCAGATCTTTGAGAAAGTTCATGAAAGAATAAAGGCACCGATCGGCGGCCCGCAGCCACCGCCACGTTATAATACCCAGAAAGCCCACACCGACCGAAATAACCACTCGGCTGTTAGAGCGATGCCTATAAACTTTTATTTTCATAATCCATCGTGATGATGACGATACATAAATAATTAAAACAAAAACATTGTTGATAAGTCGCGGCGCCGTGTAAGTCTGAAGCTAGCAATAAACCGGCCCGTTCGCGAGGGACATCCCGGAAGACATTCGCGGGATCCTAAAAGCCCGTCGGACACAGACTCCGTTCTACCAGCCGCTACGTGAACAGAAACAATCGTTTGACGACGTGTCGATTCTCAGAACGCTATTCGGGCACGTTACTCTGTATACCAATTAGTGAACATGACTAATATACATGATGTTTTCTACGTAGAGAAGCACAGCTGCTATACGAGGTTCATGGAGCGGGACATATCCGATAAGACGTCGTGCATCTGTACCAAAGGCAAAAGAGACTAAGGCGAGGCTCGGTTTGAACCAAAGACTGAGGGTAAATAGCATGTACTCGGGCCGTTGACAAACAACTTTTATTGTGGGGGGTGGGGGGTGAGTGGATGGTCCCTGTATATTTAGGAATGTAGGCCTCCTATGGACACCGGCGTAACAGCCGCTTCGTCTCGCCTACTCAGATTATAAGGAAAAGGAAAGAGAGGTGTCCGCTCGACGTCCCAGGTGGACGCTCAGGACTTCTGCGCCAGGAGCGTGCTCAGTTTGATCTTCCCGTCCATGGAGGCGGTGAGGCAGATTCCGCAGTCCATGGCGGAGCACCAGTCCACGGTGACCACCGGGGCTTTGTGGCCCCCCAGGGGAAGCACACCGTCCAGACCGCCTTCGCCGTTCAGCTGCAGGGGAGAGACGGGACACGGCGTCAGCTGAAGCCACACTGTTATTCGCCGCTATTCCGCGGACCGGCCCGGAGAAGCTCCGGCGGCCCGGCGCTAATACGCGTTTCCCGCATGACCTCAGGTCCTAATAAGACCTTCGGTCGATTCGCAGAACCTCGTACCGTATCGGTAGACAAGTCATTTGTTTCACCGTCGGGGAGATTTGCGTTAGCGCCGGGTGGATGACTGAAACTACCGCTATAGGTCACGGGGAGAATTGAAACTGGGATGTCGTTTATTGACGCTCTCCCTCGCATGCTCCCTCCCTCCCTCATTGTCTGGGTTTTGCGACAGAGCCGAGAACACGCAAGACTCTGGAAATGCGTCCAATCAAACTGCCACACGCTTTTCAATGCAGTCAAAATGAAGCCCTGCCGGGTCGATTCTGTGGTGTTCGCTTTAGCAGACATCCGCTAGCGCGGTTATACTTTTCAGTGTCGGACAGCAAACTTGTCATCCAAACCCCTCGGATTGAAACTTAAACTATCGACGCTAGTAACAGATGACGCCATATAAACGACATATACATCCAACCCAGAATGGGAGTTAAAGAGGAATCGGTTCCGGACAGCGTCTCTTAAATGGGACCGGAATATGCATTTGCAGAGGGCAGCCTACACTGTCCAATGGACGCCGAGTCCGTCTATACTTTTGTCAAGTACTTCTTTTTGTCATCAATGCGACAGTCCGCAATCACATATTTGGCCCACGGTGTTAGAAACAGATCAAAGGTGATTCCCTAAATAAAACGTTATCACGGAACGCCCGGTTTTATCCCCGCATACAGGCTACCGTCTGTCTGTCTCCCGTACAGGCTACCGTCTGTCTGTACCGTCTGTCACACCACAGAAGTCAACATCTTCTACCTAAGACCGTTATGGCATTGGCTCCATTGCTTTTGTATAGCAACCTATTCCTTACAGTGCCCTAATATACACCACAGCAATACAGGGAACGGGGTGCCGTTCCGGGATGCGGGAATCGATCGGGATCTGTTAAATGGGAATTGTGAGCAGCCGAACCCTGTGAATGACGCCTCCGTTGCTGGAACAGGTGAGGACGTGGTGACCCTCGGAGTCAAAGGCAAAGAGCCGCCCGCGTGGCACCTGGACCTGCCGGTACCCGCTGTACCCGGACAGGACGAAGGGACCCGTGGCGTCCTGGGGAAGGGAGTGCTCGGACTGCTTCTCTCCGCAACGGTGAATGTTCCACTGGATAAACTGGAACGCAGAAAAACACACAGCGTTACGTCATTCCGACCGAGCGTTCGCTCCTATACAGTTCCGTCGTTATGACAGAGCGTTCGCTCCTATACAGTTACGTCGTTATGACCGAGCGTTCGCTCCTATACAGTTACGTCGTTATGACCGAGCGTTCGCTCCTATACAGTTACGTCGTTATGACCGAGCGTTCGCTCCTATACAGTTACGTCGTTATGACAGAGCGTTCGCTCCTATACAGTTCCGTCGTTATGACAGAGCGTTCGCTCCTATACAGTTACGTCGTTATGACAGAGCGTTCGCTCCTATACAGTTCCGTCGTTATGACAGAGCGTTCGCTCCTATACAGTTACGTCGTTATGACCGAGCGTTCGCTCCTATACAGTTACGTCGTTATGACAGAGCGTTCGCTCCTATACAGTTACGTCGTTATGACCGAACGTTCGCTCCTATACAGTTCCGTCGTTATGACAGAGCGTTCGCTCCTATACAGTTACGTCGTTATGACAGAGCGTTCGCTCCGATGCAGTTACGTCGTTATGACAGAGCGTTCGCTCCTATACAGTTACGTCGTTATGACCGAGCGTTCGCTCCGATGCAGTTACGTCGTTATGACCGAGCGTTTAACAACACGTGTTTATGTTGTGCTACGACCTGACGCCAATCTCTGTGTTTCAGTCGAGGTAACTTGCCTTGCCGTCCTCTCCGATACTGAACACCGTGTTCTCGTCATAGCTGAACTCGACGCTGTACACTTCCCCGTCGTGGGCTCTCCAGCTCATGGCGCAGTCGTAGCGCTGCATGTCTGGAGAATAGACAGAGGTTAGAACAGCTCGTAGCAGTCTCAGCGCTGCCTGTCAATTGAATACATATTCCCCAAAAAGTTGGTTAGCTGTTTGAAAGGTAAAGATAACGTCATTAAAATCCTATAGTCGACTGAAAATCGAACAAACACCACAAGTCAAATGTTGAAACAAATGTTTTATTGTTCCTTGAAAAAACGAGGCCTATTTTGTATTTGATGCCGGTGACAAATAAAAAAAAGCTGAGATCGAGGCAAAAAAAGACCGGAAAAATTCTGGAATACAAATTAGAACCCGGTGGAACATCTCACGACTAACGAGGTACCTTGCCAACAGGTCGGCGAGACGACCGGGTATAAAATGAGCGCCCCAGAGAATTCATCTTTCGGAAGCAAATAGCGCAACAATTAACAAATAACATTTCTCAGAGTTTGGGGATCTCAATCTACGGTACACAATATCATTAAAAGATTCAGAGAATACGGAGAAATCTCCGTATGCGAACTGCACGGCCGAAAACCGACTTCCGGCCCTCAGGCGGAGCCGCTGTAAAAACAGACAGGATCCTGTAGTCGGAATCCCTGCACGGGCTCAGGAACACTTCTGAAAACCGTCGTCTGTCAACACAGTACGTCGCCGCATCCGCTAATACAAGTTAAATCTCTACCGTGCAAAGAAGACGCCCTACAAAAACAACGTCCAAAACCGCCAGCGTCTTAACCGGGCTTCGGCTCGTTTAAGATGAACCGAGGCGAAGAGGAAAAGCGTCCCGCGGTCTGGCGCGTCGAAACATGAAGTAATATTTGGGAATCGTGGACGCCGCGTCCTCCCGACTAAAGAGGAAAGGGGACCCCCCCCCCAGGTTAAAAAGCACGGTTTACTTCACGTCCGGAAATACGCCGTTAACGCCGAACAATATCTAAAGCGTTCGGAGCGACGTGCGCTGTCGTCCGGAGGAGATCTTTCAGGTGAGGCCTGGCTTATTTCGGCAAGGCGACGCCAAACCGCATTCTGTACGTATTACAGCGGCAGGCTCCGGTCCTAATTACGATCCAAGTAACCGACCAAAAGGAGCTCAAAACTAACCGGCGATCAATTATGTAAAAAGCAAGAGTGTAAATGTGCACCGAATGTCACCGGTTAGTTATGGACACCGTTTCTCTGGTCGTTTTCCACTAACTTAGGAACTTCACAAAACTTTTACTTTTTTACTTTTTCCACCTCTGATATATTTGAACAAAAACAATAATAGCATTCCTCCGGTTAAGCATTTGATATGTTGTCTTTGCACTATTTTCGATAAAGTATAGGGATTAAACCATCCGCACATCTTAAAGCCAAAAACACATCCACGGTCCAAACATATTTCAGCCTGTTAGGGCAAATGTCACGGAATACAATGATATTCATTTAAAATATGCAACCTTCCCGACAATTTCCTTTTACATTAATTATTTTACACCACAGAGAACAACATATCGAGCGGAAATAACGAACCGACCGAACAGCCGAATGACCCCGTCGGCGGCTCCCGTAACCAGCAGGTTCCCGTTGTGATTGAAGGACGTGCAGTTAATGGCTACCGGACCCGGTTCCAGGCAGAACTGCAGCTGCGGACGTAGAAGCGGAGATCAAAGGATCACACAGAGAAGGGCCAGAACGTCAAACTGAATGTTATATTGTATCTAGTATCATATATTCATATTTAAAATGGATCGGATATACGTTTCACCTTGTAGCGCGAAACCTAACTCATGACGATCGGTGACCGGCAACCGGTCGACTCGATTAAACCCTAAACGATAACTTGAAGCGACGGCGGTATCGGACGCTGAAACCTAGCGACGAGGAATCCGTTTTCCGACGGCGCGTCTGGCGCCGTTATCCCTAAAGCGGTACCTGCTGCTTGACGGTCTTGGTGTCCCACAGCAGCAGTTGTCCAGGGACCGGGAGGCGCGGCACGGCTTCGGTCACACTCCCGGAGCGGCCGGCGAGTCCGTCGTGAGCGGCGGCGGAACACACGAAGGACGTCCCGCTGGGGCTACAGGCCAGGGACAGGATCCTACAAAGACAGAACCCGAAACGCAGACGATGAAGAATCTAGTAAAATAAGAATCCCTCCAACGTAAAGACGGACCCGCGCGCCCGACCGGACTACGTGAAGGCCCTGGGACACGAGGCCCCGGGTTACCGTGGGTGACTGTCGTCGATCGCCATCTCGTAGAGGTTCTTTTTGGCGTCCGTGTCGTATAGCCTCACGGTGCCCACGCCGCTGCCCAGCAGCAACTGCGGAGGAGAGACGCTTTCGTTACTACGCCGAGCGCCATCGGCGCCGTTTAAAAAGGCAGTAAACCGTGTCCTACCAGTCGATCGGGCTTGGTGGCCCATTCCAGGGACAGCAGGGGGGACTTGGACATGATGGTGGCCTTGGTCTGCATGACCGGGTTGAAGGACCACACCTTGATGACGCCGTCGACGTCCAGACTGGCCACTCTCCTCCCCGAGCAGTCGACCCTAGAACCGGAGACAGGCCACACAGCGGAACCGGAAATGTTACTTCTTACACGGATCATAACTCGTAGTTCTCGCTCTTCCCCAAAGGAAGAATCGTCTAAACGTTTGAGGCCGATGTTCTTAAGGAATACGGCTGATCGGATTAACATCCGACAACGTAATTCGCGAAACGCCCGGAAAGAATCCTCGCGTCTCCGCGGGGACGACCGGGAAGCGAGCGGTTACGTTCGACCCGTAGGCGACATGAAATCCCAATGAGGACGAACGGGAAGTAAGAGATGTCTGACCTGCAGTGCATGATGGATGAATGATGTTCGCCATACTCCTCCTGGCTGAGCTTGATGAAGGGTTGTTCCGCAGCCGGCCCCACGGCGACACCGCCGCCCTCCCTGCTGACCCGCGTCCGGTTGAGGGGGGGTGAGTCCGTCAAGCATCCCGCGCCTCCCTCGGGGCTGGCCTCCGGGTCCCCGCATTCCACCCTCTTTTCGGGAATCTGAAAAATGAAAAAGCGCGGCCAGGGAGTAAGCCCGGCGTTCGAGCAGAGCGGGGCGACCGCGGACTCGCCGGTAGATTTGTGTAAAAACCATGTAAAAATGATACAGGCGCTTATTTAAACTTTGACAATTAAAAAAAACTCATTTATCCTTCGATATTAAAAAATCACAATGTGGCCTTCGAACCAAACGTTTACAGTATATCAATTACAACAGAGAGTAGGCAAAACAAATGTACATCCTGTACGTTACCCGCATCTACAATTAAACCGGGCTAGCCGCTTTTACAGAGACACGGCCGGTACCGGGCAAACCCGCATCTACAACGATAGGCCCGCGTCTACGTTTTTGCAGAAACAGATCTGGAACCGGGCTAGCCCGCATCTATAAAGGTGTACCCGCGTCTACGTTTTTTCAGAAACAGATCTGGAACCGGGCTAGCTCGCCGCATTCTTTCAATAAAACCGTCGCTAGAATCATAGACCTGAGATTGCGGCTTGGAGAACAGCTCCTTTCTTTCCTTCTCGTGGTCCTGGTGTCGTCTCTGTCTGGGATAGGGAGCGGACCCAGCCTGGGGCTCGCAGGTTCCGCCGGCGCCGGGCGCCGGTTTGGCCTCCTTGGACACGGTCGGGTCCTTGGGTTTCACGGACTGAAATACACAAAGGCAGTTAGAGGTGTACTACTAGTACTACTTCCCGCTATATAAAATATCAAATGTTTTAGAATATCAATTCAATGCTGTGAAATAAGCCCATGAGAACTAACTAGCATGAGTTTAAACTTGACAGATGAAGTAAAACTACTCAAGTTGAGAGTGAGCAATCGGTATGACAAACCGCTGTTGCTCCAATTATGGATGTAAAAAAACTATTTGAAAAATTACTCATTCTGTCACCGTATATCGACAGACAACTTCTCCTATTGAAATAGCGGCGTCGCGGATAGAAAATGTCACGTCAAAGTCGGGTCACAGATGGAAAAGCTAAGGGAACCGGCGACCTGCACCCTAGTAACGGCTCCCCGAGGGCGGAGGTTCCGGTCCGGCGTGTCGGGGGATTAACCTAAAACGAGCCTCCGGAGAAACCTATGACCTCACTTGATTGGCTGTAGCGTCCTTGCGTCCGGCGCCGGCCGGATTCGGCGAGGACCCGGGAAGGGCACCTTGAGGAGTTTTGCCGGGTGCCCGTCTGGTTTGCGGCAGGAACGTAGAGAAGAAGTTTCTGGAGGGGGTGGCGGTTAGGGTGGGGTTACGCTGGCAAGTCACCAGGTCCCTGTGTGGAGACAGGACGGATAAAACAAACCTGAATCACTGGAGAATCGGCAAGGCTCGGTGCGGACGGAAGAGGACGAAAAACCTCTCCGACGTCTTGAGCGCAGACGGTGCTGTGAAAAGGTCCTCCCCCTTTAAACGAGGTCAAGATTTCAGATTACCCTCAGCCACATCATGAAAGCCTGTTTGTTTCTAACAACACCGATCTTTCGCGCTACCTCGTGCGGGTCCGCTCTCAAACCCGGTCCGGGACTCGACGAGTGCCCAGAAAGCATGTGAAGGTTTATGCGACGCGAGTGAACAAAGTCCGTTCGGGAGATGAGCCGAGAACATCGGCGATCAAAATGAGAAACTATTTGAAAACGTACTCTCGAAAAAAGTACGAATACACTCGTTTCCGACGAGTTTCTGAAGCCGGGTTTCTCGGTTAGTACCGGGGAAGCTTTACGAGCGTTTCCAGGCCCTTCGATTTGTCAAGGAGAACGTTACTGAAAAAAACAACCTTTCGAACCGCTACGGTAGCTGGAAACATTCTCAGACAACCGGATACTGTAATCCAAATGTCAAATCGAGTACACCCGCTGACAGGAGAGCCGACCCAATCCACCCGCGTTCCCAAAGCCTTCCCGAGTTGGAACGCTGATGTATCTAATCTAAATGTACAGCGGGAGGGGAGCCGATCGGACGTCGGGCCCCGGGGCGCCTGACGTTCCAGCCGCCGCCGTCCCCCTCTGAGGCAAACAGAAACACCATCTTGAGAAACACAACAATTCTGGATGAATTGTTTATTCGTCTTGCCCCAACCTGATCAATATGTAAAACAACACACATTAAAACGGTCATCCAATTTTATACTGCCATGAACACTAACTAAATGGTACGTCTACAGTACAAAGAGAAGAACAATACAAAACAAATGGCAATTTTATACAGTCATTATTAAAACATAACAACCCCCCCGACCACAAAGTTGGTCAATCCAATCACAAAGTCGTTCCTCACAGCTCAGTGTCTCCTAGTCGGTCCATGTTTTGCACATAGGGGGGGAGTTTGTGATGCACCGTATCTTCTGTCTTTAGGTTAACCTCCCCCTGCAGGGCAAATAACTGGAGGGAGAGACGGGGGGGGGGTGGTGACAGAAGGGAGAGGGAACTTTAGCAGCCATCCTTTATTCACCAGACGTCAGCACCCGGTCTAATAAGTTAATGTAAGCGGGAGATGTCGTTCACCTCTAAACGGACAGTTAAGTGCACACATAAAGAGGACACGTGAGGTTTGGTCGTCTGTAGTTCGACCGAGAGTGCACGAAGCGGGCGACGACAGGACAGCGGGTTCGATTCCCGGGACACATACAGGTGCCGGTCGGATAATTACAACATCATCAAAATATTGATTTATTTCAGTAATTCCATTCAAAAAGTGAAACTTGCATAATGAATACAGACTGATATATTTCAATTGTTGACTCCTTTTCATTTTGACGATTATAACTGACAACTAATGAAAACCCCAAAATCGGTATCTCACAAAATTTGAATATTGTGAAAAGGTTCAATATCGCTGTGCCGCACTCTAAGCGGCTAATTAACTCAAAACACCCGCAAAGGCCTTTAAAATGGTCTTTCGGTCTAGTCCTGTAGGCTACACGATCATGGGGAAGACCGCTGACTTGACTGCTGTCCAAAAGACGACCATTGACACCTTGCAAGGTTTTCACAGTCAGCGACGGTTCAGGGCGCCACGTCATCCGTCGGTGTTGGTCCACTGTGTTTTCTGAGGTCAGAGGTCAACGCGGCCGTCTACCAGGAAGTTTTAGAGCACTTCATGCTTCCTGCTGCCGACCGACTTAACGGAGATGCAGATTTCATTTTCCAACAGGACTCGGCACCTGCGCACAGTGCCAAAGCTACCGGTACCTGGTTTAGGGCCATGGTATCCCTGTTCTTAATTGGCCTGCAAACTCGCCTGACCTTAACCCTATAGAAAATCTATGGGGTATCGTGAAGAGGAAGATGCGATAGGCCAGACCCGACGACACAGAAGAGCCGAAGGCCCCTATCGGAGCGACCTGGGCTCTCGTAACACCCGAGCGGTGCCGCAGACCGATCGACTCCATGCCGCGCCGCACCGCTGCGGGAATTCAGGCAGAAGGAGCCCCGACTGAGTATCGAGTGCTGTACATGCTCATACTTTTCACGTTCGTACTTTTCAGTTGGCCAACATTTCTAACAATAATTTTTTGTATTCGTCTTTAGTAATATTCTAATTTTCTGAGATACCGATTTTGGGGTTTTCATTAGTTGTCAGTTAGAATCATCAAAATGAAAAGGAAGCGACAATTGAAATATATCAGTCTGTGTGGAATGACTGACTGTATACATTATGCAATTGTCACTTTTTGAATGGAATTACTGTAATAAATCAACTTTTTGATGATATTCTAATTATATGACCAGCGCCTGTACATTCAAATATACCACGGCATGACCGATTGGCTTTGGACAAAAGCATCCGCTTAACGGCACGCGTTACGATCTACCGCAACGCTCCGTGGAATACTCTTTCCGATGCCAAAGTCGCGCGCGGAAGTGCGCCGGGCTTACCGTTTGTCGAAGCTGTTCGTTCTCCTCCTGCAGAGAGGCGGTCCTCTGGACTTCGCAGTCAAAGCCGAGCAATACAGGCTGGGGTGGGCGTGGTCAAGGAGGGGACAACTCAGAGCTACTACGAACACCTGGATCGAAAACACATTTCTAAGTCGCCTTTGCCTTTCATTGTTTTCAAAACAATTCCGTATTTTATTCACCCCAGATATTTTGATTACAGCCCGGGGGACGCGCAGAGATTAAACCGTGTCCGGCAGAACAGCATGAATACGTCTTCCGTTAACCAGGTCTCCGCCGAGTAGCCTCAAAGCGGCTAATCGTGTTTACATTTGCACGCGTGTGCGTAAACTCGCCCCCTGGGACAAAAGGATATGCATGCACTGGAACAGGACAGAGAGGAAGTTATGCAGTGAGACCAGGAACGTGTCTGTCCACTGGCGGGAGAAGTACGGCGCGAACGCGGGGTTCTGCTCCGGGGCGGGGATGAACGGCAGGACAAACCAATCACGCCACTCTGGCTGTACCTGGAGCTCCTGAGCCTGCCGCTGGAAAAACTCCTGGGTTTTCTCTGGGTTCCTTGACTGGCGGGGAGTGGGGTGAGGGGGTGGAAGGAGTTAGAGAAACGGGGTTGAGAATCTGTTCGACTCGACAACGCCGCGGAAAAAAAGAACACCGCACATGATAACGGTTGTTATTACTCAAGAAGACCGACGTTAAAGACAGGAAGTGCGACATAGCTCTGCGCGCACCTGTACGGTGTGAACCAAATAATATCTGAACAGGCTGGTTCTTAGTTTGTTGACGGTGGGCCTGTAGACATCTTCTAGCCTGCAGAACAGCCTGCGGTCCAGGTAGCTCCAGTAGTCCTTCAGCCCGTTCAGGTCAAAGGAATGGATGAACAACTGAAGCTGGTCAATGATCTTGTCCACCTGAAAAGATATAGTGTGTCAGTACAAACACTCATTGCGTTTGACCTCAACGAAGAATACTTTTCAAAGTTAGTTTCTGAGGTAAACCAATAGCGTATACAGCATTGTTACTTCGAAGTGTATTCGACAGAGTTACTTGGTCGGAATGACAAGGATATAGCCTGGTTCCGCATTAGTTTGTGCGATCTTGCCGAATCCAGGCCACTGCAGTAGAGTTTCGTAGCAAGCGTCGTGGATTAAATGCATTCGCGTCACCTACTCTGAATCCTTTCTCCTTGTCTGCTTTGACATCGGCGTCTAGGTGCTTGAGTGTGCTGGTGAAGCCACGATATATCAAGTACTCTCGGACATGTTCATCCGTTCTCTCCACCGCGGACCCCATCTTCCTCTCCCCCTGTCAAAGCCGTACGACGAAAGTTTGGTGGTGTTACACAAGTACAAGGAACCGTACAAATATTCAAACAGACTGTCCGTAACCGCGTGCGAACTATTAATGTACACAAGTAGATGTGTCGTCTTGTTTTACTTTTTCAAAATAACATCGCTAGACCAGGGCTAGCCTCGCTGTCTTGCAGCCTTGACGGGCTGCATGCACGAGTCCATTGCTAAAGACGAGTAGCTAACTAGCTAGGTTAAGACAAGGGAGCACATTCAAATGATTAAATGAGTGGTCAAAAAGAGATCAAGTGTAACCGGTATAATATATTGCTTTAAGTAATCGCGTGGATAAAGGGTGTGATACAAATATATATATATATTTAATGTAAAAACGTACCTACCGAAAGCTCCGGTTAAAATGTTTCCTGTTTTCTTTTTCTCGAGGCTGTCATGTGATCGACGTCGTGTGACGTAATTCGAGAGGAACCCTATGTACTCGTCTTTTGCCAGCAGGGGGAGCATTAACAGCAAATACTACACGATAACTTGGCGTAAAGCAGTCAATAAAGTGAATCGCAATCAAGTGTATTTTCCAATGTTCGATACACATTCGATGTGCAAAGATATAAACCTAGCGAAATGCGCCCTTCCCTGCGAGCAGCGAGGAACCGGTTCGTCTTCTTGAATTTCAATGTATAAAACTGGAATGACGTAAAATCGATTACCTCCAACTTAACCGTGGTCAACGTTGTTCAAAATAAATAGCCTACACCGACGATTCCAATGCTTGGTCAGGCCGCATTTGTCACATGTTTAGTAAACGAAAAGTATGCGTTTGCTGTGTGTCCGCGCGTCACTGTAACGCTTAAAATATCACGACTACCGAGGTGTCCGTAACGAAACATAAAAGTGTTGTTGCGAATATGTGAGATAAATATATGAACACTATGTTGTGTATTGCCATCGTAATGAAAGTTGTTATACGTATCCCGAAAAACGACTCAAAAGAAACTAGAAGTTGTTCGCTCATCCCTAAATGCCGTACGGGACAATACATTGGATGGACGTGGGATGAAAGGAAAAGTGAATCAAGAAATAACATAAAAAAGAAAATAATAAACACAGACAATTGTCCAGAAGAGGCTCCGTTTAACGTATTTCCCGGAATTAATACTAAGGCTTCGGGATTCGTGGTACGGTACCGGCGTGATGTAAATCAAACATGATCACGGCCCGGAGTTCCTCGTCGCTTCTGGCACTATCTTCCCCCTCGGTTCTCTGTGAAATGTAATTTTTACATGAATAATTCAATGTGATATGTTTTCTTCTGCAACTCCTCCCCTCCGACTCCAGCGCGGAAGCTAGCGTGTTCCAAATGGCACCCTATTCTCGACAATGTGCTAATTTAAAGCAGGGCCCGTAACGTTCAGAAAAGGGTGCCGTTACATTTTTTTCTCTCCCCTAATTTGTACAGAACCATGATTCATATTCCCTCAATGCTGATACTACATTTGTAAATTAATTCATCTTCTGTTTTTCAATGCTTATCCGTCAGACGGTGCTTTTCCACGAACAACACAGCAGGGCTTTCCTCCTCCTCCCTCCCGAAGATAAATTAAGATACTTTCTGCGTAGAGCGAAGTTTGGAGACTATTCACACCCGCGCTGTGGTCGAGGTTAAGAAGATACTCGCCAGGAGCTGCGAAATATCAACTGTCCGGGGGAATTAGGGAAACAATAAGCATCAATATTCTGTTCCGACACGCTAGACTTTACGTGGTGAACTTAAAAAAAATGTGGCCGTGTGTGATTTTAATACTGGATATGTTAACCCTTACTCTGTTTATTGTTGTCGCGGATTTTTTTAAATGTCAATATACACCACACAGAATGTTATTCATCTGGTAATAAATGTCTAGAATAGCATATATTCAATTAATTTCCATCCATACTCTGTAGCTTCGGTCGACTCGAAGCAACCGTACTCAGAGAGAAAGTAATTTCAGAACTATTCCAATTACCTTAAGCTACCGCTCTCTTTAACTCACTTTTCACTCTCTCACGCGCACACGCGCACACACACAGAGATTATTGTGACATCCTTTCTCGGGGCTCAGACTAATTCAACATCAAATAGACACGTATTGGCCAATTAATTTCCATTTTTAACGTTTCCATGGAAATCCAATTCTGTTTTTATTTCTAAGGCTCGATTGAGAATACTTGGGCTACTGCCGGTTACATGCAGAATTATAAACCGAATGGTTCGAATCCTGAAAGCGTAAGACCGTTTTCCACGCTATGACATCACATCCCTTTTAGTGTTCCAACTGGGTAGATAACGGGTGCATAATAGCGACAAGGCATCTCGGGGCATCGTGACAACGCCCTGTATCCAGCCCCTCGGTGTGATAAAAATTCATTCAATCCATCAATCATATTTATTTTATAAAGCAGTTGTCACAAAGCGCTTTCACAAAACACCCGGCCTTAAACCCCAGGGAGCCAACAACAGTAGTGATGAACTTCAGCGGCTAGGAAAAACTCCCTATACTTCGTGCTACTTGATACTCCCTGCTACTTCGTGCCTAAGAGGCTATGGCCTTTTGGTTCTTTATAGCATTCTGTCTGGGGAAAAAGCACCCAGGCTTCTTAAGAATGATCTTATCAGCAAAGCTATGCCGAGAAGACTTCCCTGAAATATTCTGGCCACATTTCTATTTACTGCAGTAATTTTGCTCTTTACTGCAGTTATATTACAGCACAATTGCAGATCAACTGCGCGCTGTGTAATTGCAGAATTGACCGCTTTAAACCGACAGTGGTTCGTGAGGGTTCTCTGGACCTGGAAATCTCCTGCCCAACAGGCGTTTATGGCAGTATAATGTATCCATTCAAATAAACGAGTAAAGAAGCCGTTGTTTTTCTCAAAATGTAACCCCGCAACGCGTTCATACAATGTTGCCGAGGATGACAAATCGTCATCCTCGTAAATTACTTAAATAGGTACACATTTTAGGGTTCACGCGCCAACAGGTACAGACGATGAAATAATATACGGATGAATATGGAGCCTTTATGGCAGTGCAGCCTTCCGTAACAGGAGTGTCATAGCAATGTTACCTAATGTTTCACACTTTTCGCAGGTCGGGACAGGACCGGTACGGTACCTGTTGAATATAGAGCGATACATTGAAAGTTTACGGCGCTAGGACCCTGGCCGATCTCGCACTATTCTTCTCCACAGTAGCGAGCAACGGTGTTCACGACGTACAAGTATCAGCCATCCTCATAAGGAAGCGAAAAAACACCATGCAGATAAAATAGGTTGAGAAAGGTACGTTGAAGTATTTGTTACTGTGTAAACGTCAGCATCCGTCTTCGCGCACCGTCGACGGTATTTTCGAGCTGAAATTAAACATTTTGTGGACATTGTTTCATGATGTCACGGTTCTTGCTTTTAGGTTTTGAAGATGGACCGCTTCAGTGGCATATAAACATGGGTTTAACAGCAGACACCTGCGAACAAGATTTGTTTCACAAGCAGTAATGTAAGTGACAGACTCGAATCTTGCAGTGTTACATTGTTCGTTACATGGTTCAACGTTCTCGATACGTTGCTTCAATTCCGAACGTGGCTACATTTCCGTTACGGTTTGCTTTCATCACGGTCTAAGCTCAACCGTAGAATGAGTCATAAGGTTTCAACCCTACCCACTGACGGTAACATGAGGAAAATCTAGCTGGCGTCTTTATCCGAAACCGCACCTTCCAAAATGTTGTAGTTTGTCAAACGAAAGTATTGCAAAATTATGATTATTATTCGTGTGCGTTCAGCTATATATATATTTGATATATTTCTTCAGTAAGGCATGTACATAAACGGCCAATGTATCACTGAACAGAGCGGTTCATATGAACGACGCAACGCCGAGTGCTTGGATACTTCCCCGAATTGGCCTTATTGCAATTATACAGTAATTATACAGTAAAAAGTACTAATAAAAATCAAATCAAAGTCACGTAGCAAAACGTTGTCAGCATTTAGGCTTTCAACCACAGTTTTTCAATAGCCCGATGTAAGTAGATTTGCGGTGTTATTCACGTTAAGCAATTAAGTCATCCATAATCCGGTTTATGTTGGCCTAAACTACGATTCGTTTTCCAAAGACGTGACAGGACAATTACCCGTTAATAGACGCTATTTGTATGTATTTTCAGGCGTTCCATGCCTTATTTGACAGGAAAGTGTTGATATAAGAGTTCCTGAACGACCGGTGTGTCAGACTGGAATCCATGTGGTAGTACGAATGCTCTGGAGGCCGCAGGCAGAGACACCAGCCAAACACTAAATTCCTAAACCGTCTGCTGATGTTTCGAATGAGAACTTAGAAAAAGAGGTGCCCGCGTGCGAAGCCTCGCTGTCCCATCGTGTTCCGACAGAAACAATAGCACTGTTTGGATCCCCGTTGCTTTTGCCAACACGTCTTTCCCGTCCTGTCCTGTGAACAGTTATTCATCCCATAAACACTTCACTCTCCCTCTCTGGCCGTCTCTGTCCAATATGGCACCCTATTTCCCCGAATAGCGCACCACTCTCACCGGAGCTTTCGATTAACGACGTCTAACCCGTATCCGGTTGTTACGGTGAATCACTGAACAAACATTGTCTCAGGGAGTTTACTGTAATTAGCCTACTACCTGCTACGGCGGTGTGACTGTTACGGCCGTACGGGCGGTTTCAGATCTCTAACATATCGACTTTTACTGCCGTACTGGCTGTTTCAGATCAAACAGATCGACTGTTACTGCCGTACTGGCTGTTTCAGATCACAAACAGATCGACTGTTAATGCCGTACTGGCTGTTTCAGATGTCTAACCTATTTACAGTTACTGCAGTACTGGCTGTTTCAGATGTCTAACCTATTTACAGTTACCGCAGTACTATGCCATACTGGCTGTTTCAGCTCTCTAACATACTGACTGTCACACCGTCTTCCAAATGTTCGGTCGGTCAAATGCTGTCTGGGTCAGCGTGATTTACAGTAGAACTCTGTTAGGTACCAGTACAGTCAGTAACACCAAAGGCCCGAGTGATCTAGGGTTGGTCCTGTCATCGGGGGTGTTAAAGTATTTTCTGGGGTAGGACAGGACAGTACAGACCCAGCTCAGCTGAATGCAGACCGCCGCTCATCTGGTTGCCAGTAATTAGTCATTAGAGCAGATGTTCTTGCTGAGCTCCGGGCGGGGGGGCGAGGTCTGGCCGGGGGGTTGGAGGTCAGGATAGCGTCAGCCGCTGGGAGAGCCTGTCTGTTCGGTAACCAGCGGGTGGGGCGCGACACCGGGAGGCCCGTGTCAGAATGTTACCGGGCCGGTGTGTGGAGACCGGCCTGTAATGCCACACTGACAGAACCTTGCTGCACCGAGCCCAGCGGAGCTGCGGAACGTCGGACGGCCCCGCGGGCATCCCCGCGTCTTAACGCCAATAAACACGCCATGCTAGTGCAGCGGCGTAGCGGTCTACTGTGATGGATGCGGCAGCGACATCACATCCTTCACCGGCACCGATCAATGGGCCCATTATTCCAGATCGGATTCATTGTAGAGCAGTAAGGCCGGTACCGCACAAAATGATACATGGAAGGATTACAGGTTCGGGGACAGATGGATTATTTACAAGTTTGCACGTCGCACCAAGTTAGCTTGAGGAACCCCTCTAACCTAGAGCCCTTGAGCCCGGCGTGCCAGGAGACACTAACATGCAGAGAGTGAGGATGTCCAGACAGATGCAGTAAAAGAGACCGGGGCCGAGAACCTTCCGTTTGCTATCTGGTTTATTCTTTGGTTCGATCAATAATGTACAACGTTCCGGAACATAAATCTCCATGGCAATGAACTCGATTTTGAAGCCGTACTTTTTTATCATCACATAAAAAAACTACAGAGGACACTGGTTGAGGTTTTTGTCAGTCATAACGAGACACGAAATGCATAATGCTGTTTTCTCTGTCTTTGTGAGATAAATAGGTTAGTCCTGAAGGATCCAGGCAGACAGACCAATGAGGAACTAATTGCCAGCAATAAATAATTAATTGAGGCAGCAGCAGTGAGGTTGAGAAATGCCAAAGACCTTTCATGCATCAGAGTTTATAAGATTATCATTCCGAAGGAAACAACCGTATACAATCAAACCGGAACTGTACCGTATTTGTTTAGAAACGACTGTATCTGTTTGGAAACTGTACCGTATTTGTTTGAAAGCTGTACCGTCTTTGTTTGACAACTGTACCGTCTTTGTTTGACAACTGTACCGTCTTTGTTTGACAACTGTACCGTCTTTGTGTGGAAACTACTGAGTTTAGAAACTGTACTGTGTTGTTTTAGAATCTGTACTGTGTTGGTTTAGAATCTGTACTGTGTTGGTTTAGAATCTGAACTGTTGTGTTGGAATCCATGCTTTCCGTCACATTCAGCATCTACTGTGAACACGTTGCCAGGTTAATTCAGAACCTTTCAGTGACAACTTGACCCACCCGGCACCCAAGTGTCTTCGTGGGTGTCTGGGCTTTGTCCCTGCAGGTTGATAAGAGGTGTCCTCCAGAACAGCCGGCTGGTCAGTTTGCCAGTCAACCCAACTGTCCGTCAAGTTCAAGTGTATTGGTCATATACACAGACGGGCAGATACACTGCACTTTTCAGGAATATAGGAGAAGATATCGGTCAGAAACTCGTAAATGTGAGAATGTAGATGTTCACGATGACCCTCCGTGTAGGTTTGACGGGGTGTGTCGACACGATGACCCTCCGTGTAGTTTTGACGGGGTGTGTCGACACGATGACCCTCCGTGTAGGTTTGACGGGGTGTGTCGACACGATGACCCTCCGTGTAGTTTTGACGGGGTGTGTCGACACAAGAACTGATGATGCGAGTGAATTCGTGTGGTGAGACAATGTGATTGGGACGTACTCGCTCCTCCACCTGTTCCTTTGTCCGCGATCATATTGGTTTTATTGACCCTGAGGGAGAGGTTTGTGACCTCTGACCTCCCTGTATGTTGACATGTCATCGTTGATTTAACCACGGTCATGTCCTCGGCGCACTAGATCACGGAGTGGGAGTTGAGCTCGTCCAGTCCTGGGCGGGGACCCCAGGCTGTCCTCTTCTGGGGGTTAATAATAGCTGAAGGTGGGCCAGCCGTCCAGCCAGTCAGCCAGCCATCCAACCAGCCAACCAGTCAGCTAATCAGTTTGGGCTACTCTGCTCTGAGGTGTACTTCATCCATGGTTGATTTTGTTTCCCGGAAGGAGGTTCAGCTACTGTTAACGGGCGGGCAGGCAGACGGTTGAGTGAAGCGAGGCGGGCTGTAAACCCACAAATGTTTACCTAATTTGGGATCATTAAAGTTTAGGAATAATCCATAAACTGTGTTATCGAAGTGCAGACTGCATTCATCACAAAACATTCTTCGCTGTGTGACTAGACGCGAGGTCATCCAGGTTTGTAGGGAGAAGGCACACGTTTGGCTAAAAAACATTGAACAATAGATCACCAAAAACATCCTATTGCTCTTTTGTGCCGGCCTGCCTCCTCAAGACTGCGTGTCCAGTTTGCGACAGTCGTTTGGTCGATAACACCTTGAGAAGTGGAACCAGAATGTTGCCAAGCGCAAGTAGAGAACAGTTCTGCTGTCAGTGGACCAGGCGCGGTGGTCACCCTTCGGACAGGACACAGCGGGAGACCCGGAACGGTTGGGGGCAACAGAACCGTACGACCCAACAACAAATGACGGCTTCTCACAACGCCGATCCGCGAATCAGAACCGTTGCCTGGGCACATCAATTTTTCAGACCAAATATCACCATAAAAGGACTTTGTCACATTCCTGGCAGTCAAGCGAAGTGAATACTGGCCAAGCGGGAGGAAATATTCACAATATGAAGGAGAGCCTGTTTCCTCGAAGAAGGTTATGAAGGATTAGACAGTAGTCCTTTCACGTTCGGTTCGTCACAGGACTTTTGGGACAGAGTCTGTGTACATGACCGAACAGCGGAGAACCAAGCAGGGCAGGAGGAAATAAAACAACTATAGGAATGTTAAAAAAAACGGTCTATTCCTGTTGTACCATACATAGAGCTGTTATCTCCACGGGTAGACAGCTTGGTGAGAGAGGAAGCGGTGGGTGCTGGAGGAGCACAGTGAGAGGAGAGAGGTTTAGGAGGCCAGGGCCGGAGCCCCGGGAGGCAGGAGCAGCGGGAGAAACCAAGCGAGTGGAGCAAGAGGAAGTGACTGCAGGCGGGAGTAACCTAGCAAGAAGGAGCGCGGGAGAGACCGAAGAAGGGGAGCTGAGGGAGAGGCTGGAGGGAAAAGCCCTCGTCTTGGATTTCTAGGGTTGATTTAATTCAGTGGATCAGACAGTAGTACAGAACCCATAGAATTCGACAGAATGGAAATGGGATTAGCATTGTCAGAGAATCTTCCAATGAAACCCGCTCACAGGGAAATGATGTGGGATTTATGTATATGAATAGGGTTTTAAACAGCTCTGCCACGTACGATCTGTGCCTTAATGGTGATTACTGTCAATGTGTATTAAGACCTGTTCGTTATATGTTGGAATACTGCAGTCATTCCAATTAAATGCTGTGCACAGCTTTTGTGGGATGAGGAGGCTCTACGATGCTTTAAATCGGGCCTTAATGTTTATTCCACAGGAATACGTTCACCCACACCTAGACTCTTAGAGACATAAATACTCCGTCGGTAGGGCAAGATTGCAACTCCAGGGTGTTGCGGGTTCGATGCCCACGCGGGACCGGCATGAGTAATGTTGCACTCGCTACCGCGAGTTTCTTCGGATGATCGAAATACAGAGAGCCATGGGTGAGAAAGAGCGAGTCTGAGAGGGAGATGGAGGGAGAGATGCATAGTTGCCTGGTGACCGTGGATGCGTGAGGAGAGCGGGAGGAGGAGGAGGCGAGGGTGGCGGTCGACACGGCTCTTCTTAAAGGAACCCGGTCAGGAGGCGACCGTCCATCTCTGTGACGGTTGTCCTTCGTCGTTCACTCAGATGCTGTTTAAGTCTCGGTGTAATCCTTGCGGCTGCGAGGCTGGCGTCCCGAACACACGCCTTCCTATGTATACAGATTGGTTTGGGGTCACAATTCAGGTAGTTATTGAAATGCATGGCCCGAGGAGTAGGCGTGTGCAGGTTTTAACGTTTAAATGACAGAGACGCTCAGTGTTAACGAAACATCTTCACGGAAGTAGCACAGCGCGTCCATCCCAGAACAGCTGTAACCAATCCGATAGTCATCAGAACAAACAAAAATACCTACACAAGAATGACACCCTTTTTGTAGGAGAATTCTTTAGGAGCTCCTTAATTAGCTGGATCTGCGTGAAAGCAAAGCAGCCGATCGAGGGAGGGCAGGGGGGGGCTTCACGGTGCGCGTCTCCGTGGCAAAGGGAGCCAGGAACAGGAGAGGGCTTGTTTACACTACGCCATACTTTTCCAGACATATGGAAGAAAGCTTGAGACGCTGGATTATTTTGTGTAAACTTATCAGATGCTTCGATCTAGCAGATGTCGATAGATCGAAACACCACCTTCCAACGCTACATTTGTGAGCCTCCCCTCCAGTATTGTGCAATGTGAAGAAGTGTCTGTCAGAACGCATATCGCGCCATTTTAATTTGACTTCCGAAAAGGAACATAATGTGAGCTCACACACCTCCAAAAGGGGTCTGGGAAGTTCGGATACGGTTTTTGCATCCGTACAAACTGAACAGGTTCTCAGTAGTCCCAGAACTCACTGAGAACACAATTAAGAATTCAAGAGACTCTGCTGGGCAGGCCAATTCTGATAAGGTCCTACCAATCTAGTGTTGTCATGGTAACGCGGAAGCTCCGATCAATTTTGTAAATATTTAATATTGTTTATATTGGCTTGTTTAAATGTTTTTAGAAATGTCTATGGTTTTGAGTAACTAAATGACAAAATGTTAAGTCTGGCTTAACATTTCTTTCCTGCCTGTTAATTTGACGGCAAATTTGCTCCCTAACATAGCAAAATAACAACGCTAGCGAGTTTAAGTTAACCGTTAGAATGTTTTGATTTGAAAGCCTAGCTACTCTATACCACCTTTATTCGGTTGTTTAGCCAACGGTCTCCTAAGCCATGAGGAACTCTGCTACGAATGGCGAGCTAATAGACTAAGTCATATTCTTCGACCATTGTCGCACAGGCCTACTCCGGTAGCACAGGCCTACTCCGGTAGCACAGGCCTACACTAGTCGCACAGGCCTACACTAGTCGCACAGGCCTACTCCAGTAGCACAGGCCTACTCCAGTAGCACAGGCCTACTGTTACGTACAGCAGCTAAAGCTTCCAATGTTACTATAATTTTTTTAGAAACGAAAGCGCTTGCTTTAAGATTGTTTCGTGATGAAGGCGCTGTAAAAGCAGAGCAAATATTTTTATTATTATTATACTGGTCTTTGGACCAGTCTGAGCATCTGGAAATGATCCAATGTCCATAGATTTGACGTTCTTGGTTCAAGGAGGAGATCAGATGTGCGCTACCGGTTTAAATGCAGCTATTCGTGTCCGTCTGCCCCAGTGTTTGTTGGGAGGAGCATTCAATTACAGCAGAATATGTTAATTTGTTGCAGCGGGTGAAAGCTCAGACAATCAGGATACAACCCAGAGATGTTTATTTAACACCGATCTGCCACCTTCCCACAGCGGCGGGTCAGTCTGCTCTGTTATTCGCAGGCAGCGGTTTTTGTTGTTGTGAAGGTTAGGTCTTGTCACGGTGTTCACTAACGAACTGGACCCCGGTGACCGAGGAGGACGTTGCCCATCTCCTGCAGTGCGTTCACTGGGGTTTCTTATGACTGGAGCTCAGCCATCGGGGCCCTGTGTTCAAGATGTGGCTGGGGATTAACAAGCCAAACAGAGGCGTCTCTGTAGCACAGCTGACCGAGATCCTGATGCACTAGTGAAACCAAGAGAGGAACATCAGGAGTTAATCTTCTGCCCTCCCCTCCTGTTCTTAGATAATCACTTGCTGTCTACTTGGCTGGAGAGGAGAGCTTCATGCATTTTTCACTGTTAGGGAACACTTTTTTTTAAAGAAAAAAGGGAAAATAAGAGTGTTTTCCCCTCTGTGTCGGTTTCTCTGTGTCTGTCTGTGTGGGTGTGTGTCTGTCTGTCTGTGATTCATTATATGGGAATGTATTATGAGCCTCCATTTCCTCTTCAGTGGGCTGCCTGTAGGGTTTATCCCGTGGTGGTTTGGTCACAGTGTTCAGAGCGACTTCCTTCTCCCTGGACCACCAACATGCTGTCAGGTTATACGGACTACATTACCAGCGGAACTACCAGGCCCCGCTTTATGTCAGTCAGGTTATACGGACTACATTACCAGCGGAACTACCAGGCCCCGCTTTATGTCAGTCAGGTTATACGGACTACATTACCAGCGGAACTACCAGGCCCCGCTTTATGTCAGTCAGGTTATACGGACTACATTACCAGCGGAACT